>VSMD01109232.1:0-95603 GCA_008750895.1 Mirza zaza | reverse complement strand
ACTCCTATATGCCCTCTTAGGTGTTGATCCATTAATACCAATTTGCTGGTGAGTACATGTGGTACTGGTTTTTCCATTCTTGAGATACTTCACTTAGTAGAATGGGTTCCAGCTTTATCCAGGAATATACAAGAGGTGCTATATCACCATTGTTTCTTAAAGCTGAGTAGTATTCCGTGGTATATGTATACCACATTTTATTAATCCACTCATGAATTGATAGGCACTTGGGTTGTTTCCATAGCTTTGCAATTGTGAATTGTGCTGCTATAAACATTTGAGTGCAGGTGTCCTTTTCATAAAGTGACTTTTGATCTTTTGGGTAGATGCCCAGTAGTGGAATTGCTGGATCAAATGGTAGATCTACTTGTATTGCTTTGAGGTATCTCCATATTGCTTTCCACAGAGGTTGAACTAGTTTGCAGGCCCACCAGCAGTGTAGGAGTGTTCCTCTCTCTCCGCATCCACACCAGCATTTGTTGTTTTGGGACATTTTGATAAAGGCCATTCTCACTGGAGTTAAGTGATATCTCACTGTGGTTTTGATTTGCATTTCCCTGATAATTAGAGATGTTGAACATTTTTTCATATGTTTGTTGGCCATTATTCTGTCTTCTTTTGAGAAGTTTCTGTTCATGTCCTTTGCCCAATTTGTGATAGGGTTGTTTGATTTTTTTCTTGCTGATTTTCCTGGGTTCTAAATAGATTCTAGTTATTAGCCCTTTATCAGATGTGTAGCTGGCAAAAATTTTCTCCCATTCTGTGGGTTGTCTGTTTGTTCTCTTATTTATATGTTAATGGAAAAAAATTATGTTCTTGAATTAAGAAGAAAAGGGCTTAGGTCAAATGATCTCTTCTAGCCTATTAATTAGGTTTGTCCTTCTCAAACATACCTCAAACGTGGGCTACTCTTTTCTTACCCATTTCTTCCTTCTTTATATTTACATAGGGAAGGAGTTTCCTATGATTTTGATTTATACTTTTCTTCTGCCTTTTTTCCTCCTTTATTATGCCAATGGAATATCATTGAGATTGTAGTGAAATACAGAAAAATAACAGTTCCATCCTAGTGTGCTCATTATCAGCTGAGCTATATCATGGTGTAATAAAAGCCCAGCTCTAGAGAATAGTGGATAGATTTGGACAATGTAGCCAATCATTTCTATTCTTTTTACCTGCCTCCCTCATGACACATACATATTTGAGCATATATGGTCAAAAATATTAGTATAAAAGTGATCGCATACTGCTAAACTTGACAGGTAAGAAAAAATGTACAGAAATATTATAGTAAAATTCTCAAATATTAGTTACATGACAGAAAATGGTAAAGCATTGATGGTACATTAGTTTTCCATAGCTACTTTAACAATTTGCCAACATAGTGTCATAAAACAATACATATTCATTACCTCATAGTTCTGGAGTTCAGAAGTCTGACAAAAAGTCTTCCTGGGCTAAAATCAATCAAGGTATTGGTAGAGTTGTATTTCTTCTGGTGTCTCTTTGGGATAATCCATTTTCTTGCCTTTCTAGAATCTATTTGTATTCCTTGGCACATGGCCCCTTTGCTCCTTCTTCAGTGCTAGTAATGACAGACTGGGTCCTTCCCATACTAATCACTCTGACTTGCTCTTCTGCCTCCTTCTTCCACTTTCAAGTACTCTTGAGGCTATCTTGACCCTGCCTGTATAACTCAGGATAATTTTTCATCTCAGCTGATTAACAACCTTTATTACATCTACAGTGTTAATTATCTTTGGCTATTTAATATAAATTCATGGGTTCCAGAAATTAGAATAGGAACATTGGGGAGGACACAATTCTGCTTACTACATAAGGAAAGAGCAACACGTGCATATTAAAAATCATATTTATGGCATACTTCTTAGAAATAACACACAGAAGATTGCATAATATATTTAATATTTAAAAAGAAAAGAATATTAAACTTAGATTTTATAGCCAGCTAAACTATCAGTTAATGTGAAAGCACAATAAATATTAATATAATCTTAGGTATAGAGATTTTCATAATGTCATTTGGGAAACTATCTTAAAAGAAGTACTTCAGAAAGAAAAAAATCATTGCAAAAACACTCTATAGAATATAGAAAATAATGGTGAGTAAATAAATGTGTAAAGCAAGAACAATTTGTAAAAGAGTATATCTCTATCTACATAGACATAAATTTTTGATCATATTTATATGGCAAGAGGTAGGAAAAAAAAAGTGAAAGCTACCAAAAAAACAAACAAACAAACAACAACAACAAGAACAAATAAAAACATAGCATGCTAAAGTGTGCATGTTTAGGACAGGGGGTGCAGCATTTAAGTTTTAGTTTTAATTTACTTAATTTAGTTCAAAATGAAATCTGGAAATTGGCAAACTGTACAACATACTCCATTGTCCTAATCCATTTTGTGCTGCTGTAACAAAATACCACAGACAGAGTAATTATAAAGAACAGAAATTTATTTTTAACAGTTCTGGATGCTGGGAAGTCCAAGATCAAGGTGTAAGCAGATTCATTTGGTGTTCAATGATGTCCTTCCTCTTCTCTTTAATAAGGCTCCATTATCATATCCATCTAAACCTCTAGATCATACACTTGCTATTTTTCTTTAAATTTATTAATTTACTTAAATAAATTATTTTAAAAGGAAGTATTATAGCACTACCAGAAATTATAGTAATTTAAGTCATATTGCATAGTTCATTTATTTTTTATAATCACAAAAACAAAATAATATAGAATATTTTCTATTTATGTATATATTTACTTATTTTTATTCTTTTTTTTTTTTTAGTTCAGAATATTATGGGGGAACAAATGCTTTGTTTACATAAATTGCCTTTGCATCACCCGATGAACGTGCCCATCCCCCAGGCAGCACGCATCACGTTTGTTATGTGTAAATTTATCCATTCCCTCCTCCTCCCTCCTGCCTGACACCCTATGAATGTTATTTCCATATGTGCACATTAGTGTTGATCAATTAGCATCAATTTAATGGTGAGTAGATGTGGCGTTTTTCCATTCTTGTGATACTTCACTTAGAAGAATGGGCTCCAGCTCCATCCAGGATAATATTTCTTTTTAATTGACAAATAATAATTGTAATGTGTATATTTATTAAGGGCATAAACTCCAAAGCCAGATAGTTTAAGTTTGACTATCTTCTCTATCATTTACTAAATCTTTGATATTGAGCAAGTTTTTTAAAATAACATTCGCCTATTCTATGAAACAGAGATAATTATAACACTTTATTATCAGTTTATTTTAGAATTAAATTAACTGGTTCCTCCAAGAAACTAATGCCAAAATAGTATTACATATCCAAGGATAAATGGGGAGATAGCTATAGAATCCTAGGAATGTTGTTAGACTACAATTCAGGTCTAACTCTTCAAAAGGAGAGAGGGAAGGTGTTGAGGAAGGTGTAGAGGAAATTACAGGTAGGAACAGTCTTAGACTATGGTGCACTACTATGAATACTATGGTGCAGTCCTATGATTGTTTTTTGCAAAGTAAATGGGGAGTCCTAAAGGCAAATTCACTCATCCACAGTGTCCTGTGTCTCTCCAGGCCTATTTAGTATTCTTGCCACATTTAGTCAGTCTGAGAGAAGCCTATGGAAGTGTAGCTTTTACATATGTGCTATGATGAATTACAGAATGCAGCATCTGAGACTATGAGTTAATTATACTCCTCACAATCAGAAATCCAAGAATACATTTTCATTGCTGCAACACATGTAGAACATTTAGAAAACTTCCACATAAAAAGCAGAACTTCATTCTTTCGTAGAATTGGTTATTATTTGAAACTAATAAAATAAATACTTGTCCTGTATAACCTAATTATTTTGAACTCGAGTTTCTGTATTTTTGGGAATTCTACTTCAAATCAGTGATCTTCAAATAAATCACCGGGATTGTTTGTTAATAATGTATATCTATTACCCAGTCTCAGATTCCAATTCTTTAGTCCTGAAGTAAGTCTTAGGAGTCTGCATTTTTACCAAACATTCCACAAGATTTTTCTTCTGTCAGTGGTAATCCATGTTTAAGAAACACAGATTTTGTTTTAGAGGACTATATTTAGCTTTGAAGGTAGGCCATATTTCTATTTGGACAATAAACTTTATATGCAAAAGGATACTGTCTTATGGAATGGGAAATCTAAGTTCTTCTCCATTCTGCAACATATGGTCACCTTAGTCTCTACAGCATATGGACGACTTTTATTTAACTATTCATATTCATGGTGTAGAACAATCAGGGAAATCAGAGATAGTCCCAAGTCATTTATCCCTAAGTGTGTTGACAACAACAATAGCAAAAACACAGTACAAATATCTCCAAATATGTTGAATTTAGTTGGGAATTAGAAATATGGATTATAAAACCTAGATGCACAGCCATGGCCAGCCATTTACACATCTGAAGAGAAGAGGATAAAGGGAAGCTTTTACTGGCAGGAGAAGTTCACATAAGCTGCTTGGAAACAGTCATTGATTTTACAGACTCAAAGCCACAAAGGCATCAGATCATTAGTGGAGATGATATTACTGAGCAGGTATTCTTTCAAGAGCATCTTATCTGATACTGGGTAACACTTTTCATACCATAAGAAATTGAAGATGTCTCTCCCAAATGGTTCTTTAGTAGCATTCTAGGCACCACACCTTTGATGTATACATCTTGACATTTATTTACCCAGAACTACAGAAATTTCTTCTATGTCAGGGATCTCTAACTGAAGGGACTCTCCAGCTGAAGTTCTAAAAGGGATTGCTGCAGTCTTAAAAAAATAAGTAAATAAAAATAAAAGCTTTTTGTGGGGTTATTTTAGAAAGTCCTTGAGACAGTCTTTAACTCAGACATGTAATCATGAGCCCTCTCTCTTCATGCTCTCTCAACTCTAGTTTGTTTGGATCTGACAAAAGGTGATTTTGTCTGTTGCAGTTGAGAGTTATTTTATGATAACTTAAAAAGAAGGGGGCAGGGAATGCATCTGGGTTGTTGATGGTCTCAGTGGGATTTCATAATTGGGCATCCCACAATTATTCCTCTGAATTTAAAAGAGGACCAGGCTTTTGTGATTTAGGGGAGAGGTGCTGAGGAAGGAATAAATGTATGAGAAAGATGGGTAGACAATTTCACATAAATATGTGAAATATATTCCTTGTGTACCATTTACATGTTGTCTTTTCCCAGACGTCTAGCTCAAAAATTTACAGACATTTTCTTCTGACTTCTGGCATCTAGCATTAAGTGAGGTTTTGAAACTAAAGAGGTGCATGATACCAGTCAAGTGCTTAAGGAACTGTCATTAAAATAATTAAAATAGTCAAATTTTAAACATACTTTTCAAATGGTAATATTTGAACTTTGAATGATTAACTGATAGTCATTTTTCAATTGTATACTTCATTTCTACTACTACTAAACAAATTCTCAATATTAAATTTTGGACTATTTTATTTATGATTTGCCATGTCCTCAAAAGCGAATATTTATTTTAATTTAATTAATTCTGTAAATGTGTATGTGTGTGTGTATATGTGTGTGTGTGTATATATATATATACACACACACATGTATGTATAGATACATGCATGGAAATAGGTAGACTTCTATCATCTACCTATCTATCTATACATCTAATATCATCTATCACTTATCTATAATAGATCCCTATATTCATTAGTGGAAATCAATTTAAAACCTAAATTCTCTCATGTAAGTTAATTCATTTCTCAACATGAAGTTCACATGCATCTAAATTTTTTTTTTAAATTTGGTGCTAAATTTTCTTACTTAATAATACTACATAAAAGTATCCCAATAAAGATGAAGTTATGAAAATATTTTAACATGTATCAAAGTATATTCTCATTATAAAAAATAAGATGTGTTTTTATAACTATTTTTTCTATTTAGCTTATTTATTCTCAGTTGCTTGCATTAGGAGTACAAGTTTTCTAAGTTGTTACTGAAATGTTACAAAGAAAAATGATATTAGGCCAATAAAAATGAATTCTATGTTAAATCAGTGCTCACTGTCAGAGAAAGAATGTCTTCATGTGGTCCTGTAACCTAGTTTAGTTGTCATATAGAAGAGAAAAAATAGAGTAAACTTGTCATCTGACTGAAAGATTTTTTTTCATCTTACTTGCAAATTTTTGTCAAGCATATAGACATTTTCTAACTCACATGCAGAGAGGAGTGGAGTACATGATACATTTCCAACACTTTGTGACATTTGCTTTTTAAAAACATGTTTATTTTGTGAGTAAATAGACTATCTATTAGGTAAAGACAGACACAAATAAATTCCCTGTAAACAAGTAGAACGGATATATGTTAGTGACATAGCCAATTAGATTTCCAATGTATCTTATACACAGCATCACATAGTGATGTGATGCTGCTCAGTAATACTCATAAGCCAATAGAATATTGACTGCCATATTATGGCAGTTTATAGGATGATACATTGTGAAAATCAAATGATTTCTTTAGATTATAGTTTCAAATATGGCTCTTACTATGATTATCAATCATTTCAATGTGTTGGCTTTCAACCATTAGTTATTAATGCTAGTTTCTTCATTTCTAAACATGAGCACTGGCTCCAAGTACTTTTTTTTGTACCTTATTAAAATTTATAATAATTTAAAAATGCAAAATCCCCAAATTTATACACAACCCAAATTATTTATGTATGTGTCAGATTGCTCTCTATTCTGAGTTTCTGGTAAAGAAATTTACTGGGAATGGTGTGCTCTAAAGACTAAACTATAAAAATAGTTGGAGGCTAGCCCACAGTTTTGAAAAATATATAAACATATAATAATAACAATAGCAAATCAAGATTCATATTAATAATTAAGCTATGTCCAGAGAAAGAAATATGCTTTTTCAAAGTTGGATCTCTATTTATATTTATAACTATAGTCTATTATCCTACTACTGATTTACAGACTGTAAATTCTTGATCTTCTTATGAAAATATTCTATAAACTCATTACTCTTACATTTAAGCGACTCATGAGAGTTTTCATAATGATTCTTGAATGACTTACCCAGTGTTAGTTGGAAGAATCATTAAAAGACCACTAAATTAAAAACAAACAACAACGAAAAAAAGAACAGCTGCGACTCACCATCTAACAAGTCATATTCTTACTTCCGTACCTAGACCTCATTTTTTCCTACTAGATTTGCAATTATTAAGAAAGTTTAATTTCATGTTGTTCTGGCAAAAACATTAGAAAAAATAAAAGTATTCATATATATTTGGTGATAGTATAAACTGATCTAACTTCCAAGGATACTATGGATGTACTCAACAAATTATGTAAGCAGATATCTTTGTATGAAAACATTCTATTTCTAAAAATGTAACTTGCAGACATACTCGCTGCAGCTATAGACATAAAATAAATTACACAAGGTCATTTATTGTAGCAGTGTTTTTTAAGAGAAAAAATATTAAAACAGAGATGAATAAATAAATTATGGGGTAGGCATAAAATAGAATATTGTACAGACATGGAATAAGAAATTTCTTCATGTATTAATAGAGGGATATCATTATGAAAGATTTAAATAAAAATTTTAAGATATAAAAATGCATTCTGCTACTAGCGCTAAGTGTAGTACAAAGTTTTTACACATACACACATATAAATACAGCTTTGTTTTTTTGACTTGCCTTTGGAAGTATAAAAAGAACTGATTATTTTTCTGGGGAACAGAGTTGTTTGATATATGACAGGAAAAGAAACTCTACACTGTTTACCCTATTTGTCTATAAATGTTAGTAGTTGAAATATTTATTAGGATATTTATAAATTCACATACTGTTTAAAAAAAATAATACAGAGAGAAGGTGAGTGCAGTGGAACATCACTGTATTCCTAACTACTCAGGAGGTGAAGATGGCAGGATTGATTGAGCCCAGAATGTGAGGGTAACCTGAGCAAAATTGTAAAATCTCATCTCAAAATTTAAAAAAGGAAGAACCAATGTAGAGAGATCTTTGCTTTTGGACTTTGCCCAATTTTGCATTGTAATAGCATTTTTTCAAAATTTTAGTGTAATATCACAATCAGTATATTGACTTATTAAATAAAATTAATCAATTATTAAATAAGATTCATCACCTATTAAATAAAATTCATCAATCTTATTTAAAATTTCCAAGTTTTACTTGTGCTCATGTGAGTGTATGTGTGTGTGCATGTTCTGAACAATTTTATCACTTAAGTAGGCTCATGTACACACCAGCACAGTCAAGATACTGAAAAGTTTAAGCACCACAAGGATCCCTCTTTTTGCCATTTTATAACCATACACACTTCATTCCAGGGCCTCATTCATAATTCCTGGCAACCACTAATCTGTCCTTTTATTTCTCAAATGCTGGTATTTCAAAAATACTGTAAACATAGAATCATATATTATTAATATGTGCTTTTTGGAATTGGTTTTCCTCACTCAGCCTAATTCCCAGGAGAGTCATCCAAGTTTTTGCATGTATCAATAATTCATTCTTTTTTCTAACTGAATATTATTCCATGGTGTATATGCGTCAAAGTTTGTTAACTTTTCACTTTCAAAGGATATCTTGCCTTGTTCCAGTTTTGGAGTATTACAAATAATGCTGATCTGAACATTCACAGGCAGAGTTTTGTGTGAACTTAAGTTTCAATTTCTTTTTGAGAAATACTCCAAAGTGCAAATGCTATCATGGGTAATTGCATCTTTACTATTGTAGAAACTGCCAAACCGTTTTCACAGTGCCTGCATCATTTCATATTCTTATTAGCCATGTATGAATGAATCAGTTTCTTCAAATCCTCACAGAATTTTGTTTGTCATGATTTTTTAAAATTTAGCTTTTATCATGGGTGTTAGGTGGTATCAAATTTTATTTAAATTGCATTTTCCTCTGTATAATCTTTGGTGAAATGTCTGTTCATATTTTTTGTTCATTTCTTAATTCATTTGTTTGTGTGTTTTTGTTTTTGTTTTTGTTTTACTGTTGAGCTTTGAGAGTTCCTAGTATAGTCTGTATACTGGTCATTTGTCATATATATGGATTGGAAATATTTTCTACTAGTCTGTAACTTGTCTTTTCATCCTATTCATTTGAACTTTCAAAGAAACAATGCTTTTAATTTTGAAGAGATCTGATTTGTCATCAGTTTTTCCTCTCATACATTATACTTTTGAAATCAAGTGTAAGAACTCTGTGCCTAGCCCTATATCCTGAAGTCTTTCTCATTTTCCTCAAAAAGTTTAATAGTTTTTATTTTAATTTAAGGGTATGGTTTTTGGGATAGTTTTTATATGAGGTATGACCTCTAGATCAATATGGATGTATTTGATGTATTTATTGTGCTGATGATTCTAATCTATGAAAATGATAGATGTCTACACTTATTTTGGTGTTTGATTTTTAATCTGCATACTATAATTTTCAGAATACAAATCATCTACATGTTTTGTTTAGTGTATACATAAGAATCACAATTTAAATTACTGATTTCCACATGTTAAATGTTAGTTTATAGAAATGTGATTAATTTTTCTGGGTTGATTTTGCATCCTGTGACACTGTTGACCTTACTTAGTTCTAGGAGGTATTTTTAATCTGTAAATTTCCTATAAGTCGCTATACAGACAAGCATAGCGTCTATAAATAAGAATAGTTTTATTTCTGCATTTCCAATAAATAGACTTTTTCCCTTGCTTTAGAGAAATTATAACTCTCCTTACTGTTCAATAAGGATGGTTAAACAGGCTGAATTAGCTTGGAAGAAAGCACTCAGTCTTTCACTATTAAATGTGATGTGATATTGAGGACTATTATAGATGTTCTTTATCAAGTTAAGGTAATTATTTCTAGACTGCTGATATTTTGGGTGGATTATTTTTACATATTAGTTAGTAGTTTTAAAATATTACCATGTTTCATTTTTTTTGAAAAGTAGTATACATAGTAATGTTAATTGAAGATATGAATTTAAAATATAGAAACCATTTTTGATTGAATAGCCTTGAAACTTTATAAACTTAATTTAATTTTTAAAAAAATTTAAATAGTAAATTGACGTTATAATTGTATCTATTCATGAGGTACAATACAAAATGATGTTATGATTATGAATATAATATGTAATATTGCATGCATATTTACAATTGTTATATTCTTTTAAAAGATTTACTCCTTTATCATTATATAATGTCCATTTTTTTACTCTTTTTACTGTTTTTGACTTGAAGTATATTTTGTCCAATGTACCCTATTCTACACCTATTCTCTTTTGGTTTCTAATTGCATGAAATATCTTTTCCCTCCCTTCATGGAAATATATTTGTCTTTAAAGATGAAGTGAGTCTCTTGTAAGCATCATATAGTTCAGGCGTCCTCAAACTACGTGAGCCACATGCGGGCTGCCTAGCACATTTATCTGGCCCTCTGGGTGTTTTTGCCTCTGCTGCCCGTCCTGCTTAGCAGCTGACTCATCCCCAGCCACACTTTCCAACGGTCTGAGGGACAGTGAACTGGCCCCCTGTTTAAAAAGGTTGAGGACCCCTGAAGTTGAATCTTATAGTTTTCATCCATGCATCCACTCTATGTCTTTTTATTGGCTAATTTAATTTCCTTACATTCAAGGTAATTATTGATAATAACAATTTACTACTGACATTTTGTGTTTATAATTAGTTTTCTTTGCTCTTTTGCTTTTTTTGCAGGGGAACTCTGTTTCTTTCTCTCCTGCTGTCTGTCTTTTTTGTGATTTGACAGTTTGGTCTGGTGGTATGCTTTGAATCCTTTCTATTTTTGCATATTATGTCTACTATAGATCTTTGGTTTGTGGTTACCATAAGGCTTACATAGAACATCTTATATTTATAATAGTCTATTTCAACCTGATAACAACTTAACTTTGATTGCATACATTGTATATTTTTATCCCAGCCCCCATATCTTGTGTGTTTGATGCTAGAATTTACATCATTTTCTAATACATATCCCTTGACAATTTATTTTAGCTATATCTTATTAATAGTTCTGTTTTCTAATCCCCATACTACAGATAAAATTGCTTTATATAACATCATTACAGTTCTAGAGTATTCTGAGTATGACTCTGTATTACTTACACCTTTAAATTATGTACTATTATACCTTTTGTGTTCCTAATTAGCAGCTTTTTGTTTCGGCTTAAAGAACTCCCTTTAGCAATTTCTGTAAGACAGGCCTAGTAGTGATTAATTCCCTTAGCTTTTGTTTTTTGTATGTGTACTAGAGCAGGTTGTGTTGAAAGCAATCTGTGCAGGATGTTTAATTCAGAAGTCACAGATTATTGATGGATGGTGAGTCTTGGCTTTGTTATCCTGCAGAGAGTGTGCTGTTTGTGGGAGACAACTGAAAAGGTAAAAAAGTTGGTTAAAAAGAAAGACTATAATCTTCTGGTCCTTGAGTGTTATAGGGCTGAGAATCCAAAGCATAAGAAAGTTACAGGGAAGGTGTATATTGGGTGGATGTTGAAACTATAGGGTGGAATTCAGGCCTACCACCCCATGAGTCCAATGTTTGAGCCAGCCCTGAAAGCTAGCTAGTTACAAGGTTCTGACCAGACAGGCATCTATTAAGAAAAACTTTGCTGCAAGTCCTCCCTTCCCTCCCTCCCCCCCAAATAGTATGAGTTTTCCCTTTCATTCTATTTGTTCCTGAGCTTATCCTGTGATTGAAGAGGAATTCTCTCCTCAGCCTTCACTGTCTGGGAGGCATGATTTTGGGAATATGTCAGGCAGCCAATCTGAAAAGATTTGGTGTCCAAGACATGTAAGATTCTAAGCAGCACACTCTTTATACCAAACCTGTAAACTCTAGGGGGAGTCTTTGCTTTAAAATGTCCTACCTTCTTTGTTGTATTGTCTATTTTTGAGAGTGAATATTTGGCAATCTTGGAAACTGCCTTCTCTGTGCCCTCTCTAAGCTAAACCTGGAAAATTACACCTGGATATTCTATGAAGAAGCATTAGATTGAGTCATTTTTGGAATAAATATACCATTGAGATTAATGGACAACAGATGGATCCTTTAAATTAAAATACTTCTAAATTTTTTTAATAAATTCTCAAGATCTCTTATTTGAAGCAATTACCTTATTTGTATTAATAGAGAAACTAGATTAAAATAAAGACATGTAATGTTGTGACTAGCATTAAAAATTCTCTTGACAAAATTGAAAAGCAAATATCTGATCTTAAACAAAAGATAAAAATTATTTGAACAGTTCCCCTGTGGCAATAATGGCACAGGCCAGTTTACCTTGTACCCTAATAATTGAAGTTCTCTGCTTTCACCTCAGCAGTGTAAGTTTGATTCCCAAGCAGGGAATGAGCCTGTTATGGTTTGATATTTGTATAACTTTTGCCATTCATTGATTCTCTTCTCTTCCGTGCACTACTTTTGCTTTCCTGTATTCTGTGAAGGCATGTGGGGCTTTTAGATATTTATGTATGAATGGACAGCTGAAGAACCGGTATCCTAGAAAATATGGATATAAAAAATTGTGAGTTACACCTCATTTATGATTATCAAGGCTTTTCTTTCCTTGAGTTGTTTTGTGGCTTTTCTGGATCTTGTAAAAACTGTTCTTCACCTCTTTAAAAACACCACTTGCTTCCTTAAGTTATAACATTGGTTAAGGCTTATTTGTTGTGCTTAAAAGGATACTTTAGTTTAAATGTTCAAAAGCAAAAATGTCAGCTATTTGTCCCAGCTAAAGTTTGCTCCATCCATCTTCACCCCTTTCTATTTCTTCCTCTTTGCCAATCGTAGAGTTTTGGCTAATCAAAGGCAACCAACTGTTCAAACTATATTTAAGTAAGGCAAATGCTGAGCTGTAACCAATCCAGCTAATTCTATTTTCTGGGCATCACTTTCTCTTTCTGTCCATGAATCTTCTTTAACCATGCTACAGCATTAGAGTTTCTCTGAACCTATTCTAGTCAAGCTTCCTAATTTATGACTTGCTCTTTACTCAATTAAACTCTGTTCAATTTATTTTTTTTTCAAAAGTGGGTTCCAAAACAAAGCTCTCAGAGACCCCCAGGAGTACTCAGAGTCCAAGCAAGATAACTGTGAGACCTGTTGTCTATTGCTCTCTCACTACAACTGAGGCTTGTGGGTAAGTTCTCTTTTAGATTCCAAAATGCCACATGTTTTGAGTTCTCTGAGTTTGAGCAAATTTTTCATCAGAACTTGGTTCAAACATTGCCACAGAAACTAAACTAGGTCTGAGATCAGATTGGATCTGATAATTAATTAGCTTAGATCCATTTAGAGGCCTCAAATATCTGACTGGGTCAGACAGAAACTAACAGTACACAGCAATGCTAACTCCAGCTTTCAGGAATTCACAGGAATTTCTGTGTTCTACCCCGTTTTTCCCCTGACCTTTTTTTTTTTTTTTTTTGTGGCTTGGGTTAAAAAAAAAAAAAAATCATTGCCTAAGATCATGGAGATCTGCGAGCTAAAGCCTACATTTAAGGTAATAATAGGACCCTTAATTTCTGAAGAAATGAGCACTCTATTTTCAATTTATGCCTACCTATGCGTGTATAAGTATTAGGCCCTACAAACCACAAACACAGAAATGACAAAATCTTTCTAAATGTGAAATTATTGCCTAGCTACTGATTGCTTAAAACAATAAAATAGGTAATTAAAAGATTGATAGTCTGAATAAAAAAAAGTAATGTTTAAGGCCTGGCAAATGAAAATTCTTTATAAGAGCTATTAGAACTGCTTCTGTCTGTATGTCTATATGTCTATGTGTCTAGATATGTCATTCATATGTGATATTTCATTACCAGAATATATAAAAGAGCTCTAATTAGTTAGCTTTAAAAACTAAATAAGTGCTTAAATCAAATATTTTATCAAGAAGATAGAAACTAACTCAAATGCTGTTTAGTTCATGTGACTTTAAGAACACAGTAATTGACCCCTGCAACTTTCATTTTGATTCTGTTACATTCTGATTCACAATTTCTTTTTGCATCAACCTTAAGAGGAAGATAGTTAACAAGGACCCGATTACCTCAGAGATGCTGTGAGTCTCCTTCAATAGTCTCTCAAATTTTCTAAGCTGATTTAGACTCTATAGCCTTCACCATCAGATCAACACTTGTTCAATACTTGTTCAGTACATTGATAATCTTTTGCTTTGTAATCAGGGTGCTTTCTTATTCTCTCTCATTCTGTTAAAGACTGTAGCTGAATGAGGCCATAAATCCTCTAAGTCTAAACTCCAGTGGGTACAGCAACTGTTATTTACTTTACATAAAATATCTGAGGGCATTCGGGCTCACCCCAAAATGCCTTGAGTCAATTTTGTCATAGACCTTGCTAGAGCTTGCACATTGGCAAAAGGAAAAGCTACCATTATTTATACAGAATCCAAATATGCCTTTAGAGTCTGCCCTGTAGTTGGCATGATTTAGAAATCTCATGGTTTCTGAACTTCTGCTGGAACTTCTATTGCCAATGAAGTGTATTTTGGGCCAAAAGGGTCCCTGTGGCCCCTTTTCTTTTAGCTTTTTGACTTGCGCTTATCTCTCATCACATGGACTATATATGCAAATTTGGGGATAATTAAAAATATATATATTTTTATAGTTGGTACTGCCCTGAAATTAACAATATCTCTGACTGAATTATTACCCAGTGGACTATTTGCAAATTTCACCAAATCTCTGGAGAAAACTAACACTCTCAAGGAAGTCTCCAAAGGCACAAACTGTCCTTTATGACATTCCAAATTGATTTTGTAAATTTGCCTCTAGCTTTAAGTTTTTCTCACTGTTTGGTTATTGTTACTGTATTAAATTTCTTGGTGGAGAAAAAATATAAAGCATCTCAGAAAAAGGCTCAAATCTCACTGCTCACTGTCAAATACATGGAGTTTGAATTGTCTCGGGGAACTCAGAACCTCCTCCCAGACCAGAGAGAGGCTATAAACTGAATAACAGCGCCTGCCATCTGCAAGCAGTTGTGGGGATTTTGGAGTATATCTGGGTTTTGTTGGATTTGAATTCCTAAAATTGGGCTAATAGCAAAACTCCTCCATGAAACCTTAAAATGGTAAAAAGAATCCCTTACCTGGACTGGGGAATGCCATGAGGCTTTCTTGATGATTAAAGATGATGACTCCCCTCGGCATGGGGCCTCCCAGACTTAATTAAAGCTTTTGATTTGTTCATCCAAGAAAGACAAAGAGTTGAGTTCTGATCATTGACACAAACTTTGGGAGATCATAAGCAATCTCTAGCCTATTTCTCTAAGCAATTAGCTACAGTGGCAAAAGGATGGCCTATTTGTTTCAGAGCGGCTGCTGCTACTTGTGATATTTTGTAAGAAGCTGAAAAGCTTACCCTTGGACAGCTAGTGAATGTTCATTACTGAAAAGAATCTTGAAAGTATGACGTACAGACAGACTCAGAAGCAGATCTTATAGATTCATAAGATTTTTCATTTGCCAATTTTCAGTTTCTCTCGCCACTTTACATTAGTGATCTCTTCATTACTTATTTCATTGACCTAGAGAAGTAGTATTAGGTGATTCCAAATTTGGAATTTCCAAAGACATAAAACCTGTAGAAAATTTACTTCTCAAGGTACAGAACTTAGACCTAAACACAAGTAAATTTTGTTATGTAACCTTTGAAACATTGTCCTTTTTATCCTAAAAGTGTATAGTACTTTACATAAAGAAAGGGAGATGCTATTACAAAGGAAGGTTTTGTTTTTTTAGAGGCAAAATTGCTTTTACAAAGAATTTTAAAATCTAAAATAGCCAGCTAACTGTAGACTGATTTAGTCTGATATATGGCCTTTTCAATTTGGCTTGCTTCTTAATTAGATTATTGGCTTTAGGATAGAGCCACTGAAAGTTGCAGGGTGATGAACGTCTACAATTTTAGCAGTGGTATAGTTGGAAGACAGAATACTTAGATCCCTCAAAATCAAGGATTTAATTTCTACACTGAGTCCTCAGTTCCCCTAAATGGGGAAATGCTACAGGACTAGACAGTGCAATGTTTCCATAGTGCACCTTACTGTGAGGACATTTTCCCAAGGCTGATTGGACAATCAATGCTAATCATTCCACTCTGGCATCAGTGAATTCCCGATGGGAGTCTTATCCCTTTGTGACAAGCCTATAGGTGCCCAAACCCTGCTTTCATTATGTGCACTAAAAAGAAGAAACACCTGTAGTAATAAGTATTAAAAAATACTACATTCAGCCACCCCTAACATTGTCAATTTTGCATAGCCATTATACAAATTAAAAAAAAAAAAATCACAAAGCGATTAATTTATCTTATCACCAAAAACCAAAGAGGTAACACAATATAATGAAGGAACTCAGGAAATTTCACCCCAAAATATGACTCCTTGGTGGAAAGAGTATTTTGAATTGCAGGCCTTTTGAGATCAACAAAGCACTGGGTGGGGTTTTCCCTTTATCTATATAAACTGGACTGACTAATCAAAAGACAAAGGGGAAAATTGACTTCCCTTTCTGTCCTTTATCTCAATATGTTGCAGAAAAGAGGATCAAGAATGCAGTCACACCTGGCCCAAATCATTTAACTATAATATCTCTTCCTCGGGTTAATTTAATTTGCAAAGATAATTATTTATGAGTCAATTTTTCCCCATCCATTTGTACTCCCTAGCACCATTTGTCACTCCTAAACAAAATTACCTATGATCCTCATTTTCCCCCATGCACTCTAAAAGGTGTGCATGAAAATATCTGGATCCCATTGGTGTCAGGTCAGCAGTTGTCTTTTCTTTGTTCTTGGTGTGGGTATGCTCTTGGCAAAAGAACTGAAGAATGACAAGACACTCCAAAAGCAAGACAAGTATATAACAAAGTTTACTGAGGAACGGCGAGGTAGGTTTGTAGAGCAAGAGCAAGATACAGGTTTGTAGTGCAAGAGCGAGATACATTCACCACAGAACCACCACAGGCCCCCATCTTGTAACAAAAGGTCTCTGGTAATGGTCTGGGGTCTTGTTTTATAGTTTGTGGATTGGGCCTTCCTTGTGGTTCAGACATGACCATTGAACCACTTTGACAGATAATAAATGACATGTTAATTAGCCTTGTGTTACTTTAGGTAACTTTCCAGATTCTGTTGTGCTTGGGCTGCCTAGTGTGGGGGCTGTACAATCCCCTGCATTCTTTTGCAGATTGGCTGGGTGTTCCTCCTTCGTCCATGGTGTGAGAGTTGCTGGGTCAGGATTAAGGTGGGGCAGCACCAAGATGGGGGCAGCCTTTGTCTTTCTTCCCCATGTGTAGCAATCGTTTGAGGCTACACCTGTTTTTTGTTTGTTTGTTTGTTTTGTTTTGTTTTGTTTTTCTGTAGGGAAATTGGAGGTTCCTTGCTAGTTACCTAACATTGGGTAATCACTATGTGATTCTCTCCATTTGCATAATAAATAAACCTTTCTTATTAATCTGCCTTAACTGTGCCTTGATCTTTCAGTGAACTTTCAGGAGAAAGGACAAGTTCCCCCTTACCCTTACAACAAAAAGAGTACAGAGTTTTAAACTGAGGGGAATCTGTCTATGACAGATTCTAAATATAGACTCAATGAAGAAGACAGGAAAACTGAAGACTTCAAAAAAAAAAAAAGATTGGGGAGGTGGTGTGAGTAGTGTCTTTTTTTGAGTTTTTTTAAAGAGTTTCAATCATTACAATTTCCCTTTAGGTACTTTTTATGGGGTACCAAAGTTGGCAAAGAGGAAGGAGTAAGGAAAAGTGAAAGTAAATGCTTTACACAAATATCAATTAATTCCATGGCTAGGAATCTGGACTCTGGTTGCTGGGGTGAAAGTACAGAATTTTAGTCATTAGGCCACAAAATGCCTTTCTGATAAAATTGGCTGGGGATGGGGGAGGGAATTTGTTGAGGAGCAATAAAAGATTACTAGGAAGGATGAATGGATAGGGAAAAAAGATTAACTGGTAGAGATAGGATAATATATTTTTAAAGTGTCTATTCAGGTGTGATCACATTCCTTGTCTTATAGGGAGGGGAAGATAAGAACAATTGTTCTGTGTCTGGATTGTGGGCAGATAAGAAAACTTAATTTTTTTTTGGATGAACCTGTGGTGGGGGAATGTCAGAGAGAACTTGAGGATTCTTTAGTCAATCCAGCATGTTTCCAACTGTCACATTTTGGGGTGTTGTTATTTGAGGCCTAACAATATCATATATTAACCAGAAATTTCAATTGCCTATAACTCCAAATCTTAGTGAAAACTTAGGAAGCAAGAAATCTTAAAATTTTTGTCATATATCAATATCTCATAGATGAAAAACATTTATACGTGTTAAACATGTGTTTCCCCATATTTTTTTCTTAACTGGAAATGATGCAGACATTTAATGAATGTCTATTATTTAATTTTTAACAACTTTAAGATCCCAAGTTATATAAAAGTTTTATTGATAAGCATTTTCCCATCTAAATTTACCTAATTTATTTCTTACATCCCAGTTATTGTTTTCTATTAATGAATTTTACAGCCTATGAATGTTAGACATATAACACAGAGCAGGAAACAGTCAAATATTGATTTAATTATTACTTTTAATATAAAAAGCCACTGGGAAAATGAACATAAATATTTTCATAATATTCACTATTCTAAACAATGTAAGATCTTTAAGTTTTATGAATAGAGTAGAAGTTTTAGAATATATCCTGTTTAAAGATGTTAAGTAATTAGATCTTTCCAAAATATCAATGTTCCAGAATAAAATGTATTGATATGCTATCTCCTGATTGTAGACTAAACAGACCTTCAAAATGAATCCTTAACACCACAAATAATGACACAAAATTGTAACACTTTTTTATTACATGAGGATCAAAATTAGATTATTTTTAAAGCCATCTAAATGGTATCAAAATTTTTTTCCAACTTGAGTATAAATATTAGTACATGTCATACTTCTAGAAGTGTAAAGTTATTCTGAGATTTTCCTTGGATTCTAAGAACAAACATCTTGTTCATCTTCAAATAAATTACTATACAAAAATTAACAGTTTAGGGATTTTTTCCTCTAGACAAAAACTTTAATATGGCAACATAATGTACACATAGCCAGCTAGCTTGTCAAGAGCAGGACAAATTAAGAGTGAGAAAAACCAAAGGGAAAACTGAAGCCTCTAGTTTAAGCTCTTATAAGAAGAAGTCCTAGGACAGGTTTAAATCCCTAGCAGTGCTGTTAATATTAGATGATAAAGTGAGTTAGAAGTAGATTCTATTTGTACCTTTCCACAGGTATTGAAGTCAGTGTAGGAAACTACATCTACAACTTGGATTAAGAGACCAAAACCAAAATATCCTCATAAAACATTGACATTGGCAGTAAGTTTCTGGTTTTGTGCTCCTGTTTAATTGATGTTTTATTTATCCCAATTTATTTATATTTATTTTTGTCTAGGCATGTCTGCATTTTTACTTAAGTAAGAACCTTAAAGTTAAGCATATTTGTATTTTTGCCAGTAATTCAGGAGATGTAGCTGATGTCAATAAACCAAAAATATTAAGTTAGCCTTACTTATCAAAAACATAGGTAATTTTGTTTTTGACTGGGTTTATAGTTTTATAACCTTTGTTTCAAACCCTGACATATTAAGAACACAAAAAGTGTCCAGTAAACACAGGAAAAAAATATATGATGACAATTTGAAAATATTTTTTTTTACTTCATCAATGATACTTTTTTAATAACCCAGTTTATTTACTAAAGATTACTACATTCATGTGAACTAGAAAAGCATTTGGGTTTATTTAATTAATTTATGAGTGCTCCCTTATTTATAAGCCAGTCTGGTACCATGTAGATACAACATATAATACATGTACATTTAAACATATACACACACAAGCACTTGCACACAAAATTTCAATAGCTTTTACCTCAGAAATCTGACCATGGGATAGTAATACAAACTCACCAATTTACAAAAGACAACTGGATCCAAATTACTTCTGATAAGACTGGAACTTGTTTATACAGCTTAACTTTAATTGCTCTGACAGGTAATCTTAATAAAGCCTGTGGACCAAAGTTTTAGGTAAAGCTGTTTCCATGGCAGCCTGATTATAAAAAGCCTCTTTTACCCTTTTTGTTTGTTTGTTTCAAATGAGTTATCAATGTTTACACTTCAGCTAACACTGGCTGCAAGATCTCCAAGTACTTTTGAATTAGTAATACCATAAACATTTAATTTATCTCAACATCAATTTAAAAAGTTAGCAAGTTCAGAGTAGAAAGAAAAGAAAATAGAGATGGAGAACTTAAGAGACTTGGTGTTTTAACTTTGTAGTGGCACATTGACCACTGGAGCTCTGAATTTTACTTGAAGTAATTTTCCCTTCAGTTAAAACATGTGCACAAGAATTGGCCATAACCAGCTGGAGTCCAGAAAACCTGGTATGCCTTCAAACCTTTCCATTTACATAAATATTAATACTTGTAAGTAGGGGTGCCATATACCATCTAGGGTGCCAGAAGGAGGTTGCTCTCCTTGTCTTTTCTCATTTTAAGAGGATTTGTTTCCCATTTTTCTTTATAAGAAGCAACTGAGCTGTAATCTAGGGTTTAGTGAAGTGGATCACCATGTACTGATTGTGGATGAGACTCTACAATGTTTCACCACTGAGTCATTCCCACCCTCTTATGTGTCTCAATTTCCCTCCTCAGGGGACTACCACTTTTGAGAAGGTTCAAAATGCTTGGTGATCAGCTACTATGTGCATCCTGGATGACCACTCCTTTAATTAATTCTCTTGGGAAGTTCCTTTTAGGGCCACTTTGTTTCTCAGAGACTCATCCTAGCCACTCCCACTTAGGCTCCAGGGGTGCCTTTTATCTGGGAGGATGAAAATGCCCTTTATCTTCAGAGCTGAAGAACTTAGTCTCTCATCTATCTATGAAAAGAGCAGTTCTGTTTTTTTCTTTCTTTTTTTTTTTTTTTTTTTCAAAAAGCACAGAAAGGCCAATTGAGATTAATTTGGGGAGGAAGAGGCAATGGAGAAGACTCTTCAGAATGCACCTCCAAATCAAAATTAGGAACTCAAATAGCAACCTCCTAGGAAAGGAACTAACAGCTCTGAATAAACCAGGACCATCAACAAAGATCATGACTTCCACAGCTCAAGAGGACTTAACCAGTTCACCTAAGGATAAGCTGAGAGTTTGGAGACTCAAGGGTGGCCTATGCCAGTACCTGGAGCCAAGTTCAGACAACTCCTTCAGGAGGTGCTGAGTCTTCTCTGAGCCCTACATTTAGGTACCATGTTGTTAATGGCAGGGAAAAAAAACTGTAAAATAATTTAAAGAGTTTTATTTGGAGTTGAATGTGTATGACCAGCCTTGAACATATGGCTTCAAAAGCTCCCAAGGAAATGTGCCCATGTTAGCTAGGTTACATTTTGGTTTTATACATTTATGGAGAAAGGAATTACACGTAAGACACTAAGTCAAGATGTGGAGGGCATACCTTGGTGTGGCCCTAAAAGGCGAGACATCTCAAAGTGGAAGCTTACAGGTTATAGGTAGGTTTAAAGATTCTTTGATTTGTAATCGGTTAAAGAAATGAAGCTTTGTCTAAAGATTTGGAATGCTTTAACTTAAGATAAGGATGTCTGTTAATCAAAGATGATCCACTGGATATTTACCAAAACTCAAGTGATCTGTTCGATAAATTGATGGTCTACAGGTGTAGTTTCAACTTTGTCTGATATTGCCATAATCCTTATGATATAGCATCTTATTGCTATAAGTTAATGATATAGCATCTTATTGTTAGAAAGGGTATCTCCACGAAGGGTGGGCAGTATGGTGAGTCATGTCTGACCTTCCTTTTTATGGCCAGCAACTTGAATTTAGGGTTTTTTCTGGGATCCCTTTTGCCAAGAGAGGGTCCATTCAATTGGCTGGAGGGCGTAAGATCTTATTTGAGTTCACAGATACAACCCAAATTCATGTGAATTTCAAAAGGCATAGTTCATACTCCTTGCAGTACTGCAACTACTGTCAATTATCTTTAAAACTGCTGTTCTTTCCAGTGACTTATCCACTACTGCAAGTCCCCAGTTGTCATATGCTCTTTCAGAACACAGGCTAACCCTTGGTACTCACCCCAAAATCATGCACTCTTTCATAGCACAAAATAATCCTGTATTTGAAAGCCAAAATTTGGGGGTGAGGAGACTCTATACAAAAAGAGCAGCGTCAGACCGGGGAGGAACTTAGAGCTCGAGACCTAGTGGGGGACCCCAAAAGTTATCAGAGGTGTCTCTCCTGCATTCTGAAAGGGGTCTCAGGAGACATCAACAGTGTCCTTCATAGGCTAGTAGAACTGTTAAAGGACAACATTACAATAAATTTAGTTTAAAGATATTAATTGGCTTTTATTTGCAATTATAGAATTGAGCAACAACTTATTCTATAAAATAGAATGAGTACTCCAATAAGCTGAGCAGAGGAGTTTGGCTTTTATACAGAAAGGGCTGAGGAAAGCAGAAACAGAGAACTAAAAGCAGATTGATTCTTTCAAAGTTACTTTCCTTGGAAAGAAAGGTTAAAGTTGAGCAAACTTCCTTATCATGCCAATTAAAACTACCCTGTCTGGGAGTTCATTTATTATCTCTCTCTCTCTCTCTCTCTCTCTCTCTCTCTCTCTCTCTCTCTCGATTTCTTGGAAGGTCAGATAGACAACTTAGTTTTGGCTTGGTGGTGTGGAACAGCAGGAAGCTTAGTCCAAACCAATGGCCTCTTATAAATTTTATTCAACACAATGCAAAAACTATCTCAAATTAGTATTGGTTCACTGGGTCATTCTCTCTAAAGTCCAAATGGTGTCAGTAATGTTACTCTATTATTGAGTCTTTTGTCCATTATTATAATCATTAGCCACTTTACATTTTAATTGCATTATATGAAATGTTAATAAGAAGTTATTTAGAAGAAATTGTGACCTTTTGAGACCTTCTTCGCTGTTGAAAATATTAGCCATGATTCTTAGAGCTAATGTGTATAAACAATTATTCATCAGCTATGATAGTCAAATAAAGGAAGTGATGAATTGGGATCTTAAGTGATGTTCTATTATTACCAAATGTGTATTTACCAGAAGTGGAGACAATCACTTATCTTTAATCCTTCAATATTTAAATGTATATTTCCCATATTCCTTCATATTTTACTTATATTATTGACTGCCATTATATTGATGCTGATAATAGTTTTTATTTTTTTATTCATTCACTCATTCATTTTTGGCTCGCAAAGATTTGCTCTAACCACCAGATTGAGAACAGTTTAATAGAGAGGACACACCAATTTTATAGAAAATGGTAGAAGACTGCAACCACTAGCAGTGTTCACCAGCATTTTTAGCTCAACTAACCAAAGGGATGACTGAATATGGTCTTTCTTATACTCACTGACCATCTAGCCCCAGTCTTTCTATACCAAATATGAACATGCCATTCCAACAATGGTTGCTATACTCCCTTCCCCATTCTTTTCCATTTTTCTACTAAAAGAATATGGAAACAGAGTGCTTTGCAGTCATATTTCTTTCCGAATGAAGTATTTCCATCATGAGGTTTTAATGGGGGAGAGAGCACAGAATAAATTCTTAACACACACTCAAAGTCTAAGGACTATTCTCTATGGCCTAGGGAATACGTATCAACTAAGTACTCTCCTTGACTCTCCTGGATATTAGTTTTAATGGTGTTGCACTATTAGAATGCAGGGATCATTTTAGGGATATGACCTTTATCTAAGCAAAGGTTTCAGCCTGTGGCCCTTTTGTGATCTATAGTTACTCATGGTCATCCTGATTTTTTCCAAAGGTCAAGGCTCTCACTTGCTGATTTTTACAACTGAGGACCATTTTTCTCTTGCTGTCATTGCTAGCTACTGATGTCAATGTTAACACTACTACAAATAGACATTGCCTCAAGAAAACATACAAATCATTTCTGGTTAAAAGGAGACTATGTGTTTGCTAAAACTGCCTCTGCTTCACTTGTCTATGAGAATTGCTGACATGATTATTTTTTATTTGTACCCCAGGGAATATGACTCTTCTACATCCTGAATGTCCTTTGAAGTCAGTAGTAAACATAAATAGAGTGCCGAAAGAAGTTACAGTGTGATCTTGTATAATGCATTTAATAGTATATTCTAAAACAGCTTTGTAAAATGATTTTATAGGAAGGTGAATGGCACAAAAATACGTTCTAAAATGCTGAGTGAGAAATAGATCATGCATCTCTTTGGCTGTACACTAAAAAAATATAAAGTAACATTTGTATAGTAGTTAGCACCATAATTAAGAATTTTCAAAAATAAGATTTTCTTTGTATTTATGTTTCTTGATAAATGAGTCAATAAGATGACTTTTTCTACTTGTTTTTTGATTTCTTTTTCTCTTTTTAAAATAAAAATACTTTGAAAGTTGTACCTCCTACTTTTTCATATATATTTAATTATTATGGGTACACAATAGTTGTATATCTTTATGGAGTACATGTGATGTTTTGATACAGGTATATAATATGAATTAATCATATCAGGGTAATTGGAGTATATCCATTATCTCAGGCATTTAACATTTCTTTCTGTTAGGAACATTCTAATTCCACTCTTTTGGTTATTTTAAAGTATACTTTTAGAGTACCTTCTACTTTTTATTCTTTTATTCTTTATCTTATCTTAATATATTAATCATTAACTTATCATAAGTAAAAGCATTTCTGTCCTACTATTCCTGGCATTGATAAGTACATTTGTAGATCCAGGGAAAGAAATGAGTAGGGAAAGAGAAATTTAAAATGAAATTGAAAGAAAGGCAACTGATGAAGTTGGAAGACTCAAATGTGGACATAGTGAGAAAGGTAAGTCTTACTAAGTAGGGACACAACACTGAGTGACAGACATGTAATCACAAGGGCAAGGGAGGATAGAAGAGACCACAGACAAAGAAAGAAGAAGAATGATTATAACCAATAAAGAAAGTATCATTTTTCTTTAATTTCTCAATACATTAGAAATAAAGAAATCTACTTGTGGTAATCTATGGATTTAAGATTGTAGATGTGAGATTATTAATTTTTATGAACCTGTGTAATGAAATCCATGTGAATAAAATGTAAACTGAACAGGAGTCAACTTACAATCTATCCAAGAAATTTATAAGCTTTATTGGAGACAAACAACAAGGCTATAAACTTTGTTTAAAAGCTCATGCAAGTCTGTAGGTTAAAATGAAGAAATGAGACATTGAATATTGCTCAGACTAAGGAGTAATGAAAATGAGAAGAGACTTCCATGATAAAGTAAAGCAATTATTAAATAAGATAATCAAAATTTTAGTGAGATTGAAGAGAATGAGAGCAGGGAGAGAGAGACAAGGACAGAGATGCAGAGCGAGAACAAAAATAAAACTTTATTTGGTATAAAAACATATTGTACAACGGATTATAAAGAAATTACAATGATTTATTTTTATACCACTGCATGTTAAAATATATGTGTGGAATGCTACTAGAAAATACTATACATAAAAATCTATCTTGGAAAGAATGAAGTAAGCTGAATTGCTAAACTTTTAAAGAAATTGAAACAATAGTTTTGCAGCAGTGTCAGCCAATCTGTTAAGACTGAATGATTTCAATTACTTAAAGAAGGCTTTGGGAGAATAGATAATTGAAAAAAATTTCCTATCTCTATTTTTTCTACAAGGAAAGTTTAACTTTGACAGCATAATTTTTAATATACAAGGACAGTGTGTGATCAGGACAATCCTACTCAAAAATGTAGATGAAAATATCCATCCCAAACAAACAAACGAATCTATTTTACATAAAAGATACTACACTCAATACTACAAAAAATATAAATGCTGCCAAATAACTTAATGCAATAAATCCAGTAACATTTAAATCAAAATTAAATAGCATTTGTTCTAGAATTTGGTATGTTGATATTAAAATTCATATTGAAAAGTAATTAAAGCACCAAGAGTAGAAAATTCTTTTTTTTCTGGAGAATAAATTGCACTTTGATATATTAATATTTAATCACAACACTGTGCCAAGGTTGGGGCGGCGAGTGGTTTTCCTTGATTGCAAACAATAAAGGATGCATTGTGGAGAATTTAAAGGGAACAACTAAACCAACTAAAATTACTTTGGTTCTTTAATTAGCAACATGATTGGCAATTCTAAACCTTATCAGTAATAAAAATTCTCCTCCATGTGGGGGACAGTCCTTCCTCAAACCTCTCCCAAGTGTTCTACTACTTTGTTATGAACATGGAATGCTTAAGTTACTTCTATATTAGTGCAAACATAAAAATGAATTAAATTGATCAGTGAAACAGAGCTCCCAGATAAAGATAGAGCCATGCATATATTAATACATGAAAGTGGTATCATTACACAACAGTAAATGACTGGTACCATGATGGATTTATTTATGTGTTTATAAGGAAATAAATGACACAATCAACAATTTAATTGAGAAGAGTTTAATAAAAGTAATATCTCCAGAGTTGTGGGCAGGGCTGAGGGAACCAAATATTGATTATAAAGCTTTTAAATATCAGCATCAGGCCTGAAAGACAAGAAGAGGGAGAATGTTACACGAATCTCTTTTAGCCATGAGAGATAGGGTATGTTTAAGAAACTGGGTCTATTTGAGAAAAAAATGCCACAACCAAAATAACAGAGAAAGAGAGGAGGGAGAAAAACCAATACTTCGACTTCTCTCCCCTCTCACTCTTTGATGTCCAGCCTGTAGTTCCCATTATGAAAATACAAACAGAAACCAGAAGACAAAGTTGCTTATGCAATGTACTTCTGTATCTTGTAGATGCTCATTGTTCCCTTTTATTATTTTTTCTCCATAAACTGTGTATTTTCAAATAGCTGGTCTTCAAACTCACTGATTCTTTCTCTGCTTGGTTCATTCTGCTGTTGAGAGCCTCCAAAGAGTTTCTCAGTTGAGCATATATCCTTTTCAGTTCCAAGATTTCTGTTTGATTTTTTTGTTTCCATTTCTTTTTTAAAATTCTCTGGTAAATTTCTGAATTGATTTTTTGTTACCTTAGAAACCGCTGAGTTTTCTTAAAATTACTATTTTGAATTCTTGGTAAGAGAGCTCACAAAATGTTATTTCATTAGAGGCAGTCACCGGATTTTCCCTCTGTGCTTTCGGGAAGGTCATGGTTTCCTGTTTGCTATTGTTTTTTGTGGGTATATGCCTATGTCTTTGCATTGAATGATTAGTTATTTATTCCAGTTTTCTCTGTCCAACTTGTTTTGTTTTGAGTATATTGGCTTAGTGAATCTTTACTGTTAGGTTGCTGCCTCCTTTTTGGCTTTTGGTGGCACCTTAAGCCCAGGTTCACCTTGACTCTAGTAAATGGGTTGGAGCACTATTGTCTCAAGTGTGGGAGGTCCCAAAAGCATTATCCCAGAAGTGTGAGATAACCAGGCAGTGACTAGGGATTGGTGCTCATGGGACCTGAGGAACTTACCTCCTATAGCCACTCTTATTTTGCATCTCCTTTGGCCAAGATATAGAGCAGACTTTCAGGGTCAGGCATGGTAGTCCTGGCTTCTCCATTTGTCTTTGTCCATTCTCAGGGATATTTGCCCCTCCAGGAAGTCACAACACGACCTGCGAGTTAAGAATAGGAGGTATCCTGCCAGGGAGCCCAAAAAGGTGGGAAAACTGGTTGACACCTAAATTTCACTTTTACCAGTGTAGAGACCATGAGTTGAGGGGAGATTTTCTGCATGGTTGGTCCTGGCAGAATGATGGAGAGGGGATGGGGATGTGGAAGTCTGGTTCTCCTACTGTTGACTAAGAATTTTTCCACTTCTCTGAGGTCCCAGAAACTGTCTCTTCCTCATACTTGAGCTCTGAGTTTTTGCTTGAGAAGACCTTGGAGCTATATGTTTGGTTTTAGTTTCTGTTTTGGGAGGAGAGAAGCCAGCTTGCCTACACACTGCCATTTTGGAACTGGAGGTCTCTAATGCTCAGCAACACACTTCACAGAGGTCGATTTTTTAGGGCATAAACCAGAGAAGAGCTGAGAAAAGATCTGGTAAATAGAGCAAAGCTTTTGTCACTCAGGCTCCAATGTTATTATTTGTTTGGATTAGCTGTCAGCACAGGTTTTCTGTAAAACAGTCAATATTTTTGCTAGACATATAAGTTTGTGTCCTAACTACATGAATCTGTTGCTGAACAAATGCAAACATTCAGTCACACACCTGAAGCCTCGATTGCAACATTATCTGCCATTATTGCTTATTGTATAAGGTAGCAGCGACAAGGAATATAAAGTAGTAAAAAAAAAAAAAGAGAGAGAGAGAGAGAAGAAGAAGTAATTATTAAAAATAATAGTCATAAAGCTGAGTTAATAATTATAGTTTTATGTCATTCTATGGCAGCATTTACCATTGTCATCTTCAGCCTAAGGAAGAAAAGTGTGACAAAGGTTTACAATACATTTCAAGTATGTTGTCCCCATCAATTCACCTTCATAATGCTTTAAGACAGGGTATGTTCGGGAGCACTCCTACATGGTATAGTTAGAGAGTACCTGAACAGGCATAGTGGAGTCACAATAACATTTATGATTTCTGATTCTTAGAACTCCTTTCTTTACAGAATCACCAGGAAGCTCATTGACTTAAAGACACTACTTCTCAACCTTTAATATACATGCAAAAATCTTGGATAGCTTGCTAACATATGGAGACTAATTCAGTACCTATAGTGTGGACTTCAGATTTTGCATTGCTAAAGCTCCCAAATTTTGCTCCCAGATGTTTCCCTGACCACACTTGGAGTTGAAAAGCTGTAGACTACTATTAAGTTCAGGCTTTAATTAGCCAGTCTAACAGACTCTTAACGCCACTCCCAATACATGGCATCCCTAATTCACTCCTAGGGGAGTGAATGCATATCATTAGATTTGGTCTGATTCAATCTTATATTTTTTATTCAGTGATTGAATTCTCTTTGAATCTATCTCCATTCTTGTTTCTAAGAATCTTGTGAAGTAAATCAACAATACCCTACAACTGTAATTAATCTTCTCCCAGAGAAGGCTGTCACCTCTGCTGAGATACACTGGCATCTAAATCCCAATGATGGGTTGGTGAGAGAATAGAGTCCCCTTTTGAGGCAGATACCCCAAGGAAGGTCATTGAAGGAGGGTTATTTGTTTGCTCTAATGTAAGAAAAATTTGGTCTCTTAGGCAATGAGGGGGTGGGCCTTGCTTCCAATGGCCAGGGAATTTCAAGGAAAATTAGGATGTCAAAGATCTTAGCTTCATCTGGGCCTGCCCAAATGACCCCATCCTAAATTTCAAAGCCCCATTTCCATATAAACAACCCATTTAACTTCACATGTAATGGTTAAGATTGTGCACTTAAATAAATGGTTTAGCATCTGTGCAACCTACCACCAGATTCTGGGCAGAATCTTCAGGCTTGTCTGCACTGCCAATTCCAGTTATTGTTTTAAGGCTCCATAAAAACTTTCTGAATCTTTCCTTGAGGTTTCATTTAGAAAAACAAGCTTAAATTCATTTTTTTCCTCCAGGTATGCTCATAAAGGCAGACAGAAGCTGGCAGCAAGTCTATCCCCAGAATCTTCGTAATCATGAATTGTGACCATTGGTCTTCATAGTGACTAACTGTCATAACCACTTAATCTCTCGAAGCTTTTCTTTCTATATATATGGCACCACACACTATAACTTGTAGTAATGTGAGTGATTTTGATTTCAGTTTGTGCTGTATATTGCCAACATCCCATTTCCTACCAAAAAAGGTTAACTAAGAACTTATCAAATACCCTAACTACCAAATCTCAAAATTTCAGGATAAATTTGGGAAAATTTCCATTCAATACTATATTCATGATTATCTCAAAGCTGGACTATGTGACCTCAGTTCACATGTACAGAGCGAAACCATTTGAATTCAATATTAATCTGGGTGCTGTAAAAGTAATCAGTATATGATACAAGTCTTCTGTTGTATATCAAAAATCGAATTGCTTTATATCTTTTAATAATTACTCTAATTTGATGATCTCCCTAAATACAGAGATCATCCACACTATAGAAAAAATTTTGTCACAAAAAATAATTAATAATTGTGATGTTTAAAAGCTATGAAATAAATCACCATTTTTAATCCTACTGGATTTACTTTAAAATTCTGGGTAAGAAGCTTACATATAATTACACATGAATTACAAGAATGAACAAATCATTTGCATATTATATGCAAATAATATACATAAAATTAACTTTGGATTGTGGAAATATGGATGCAATTGTATTTCCCTTTCTATCGTTCATTATTAGTCTGAAGAGAGAATAATTTATAAGTGGCTTTGAGCACTCTAGTTAAATATAATTGGTTTTCTTTTTATTAAACTTTATCTAAAAGTGTTTCCTGTCTCAGAGTTTCTAAAGTTATAGAATTGCCATTGAGTTCTTTCTAAATCTTGCAAAAGTGTTAAATCAGAAAGTATTGTTTCCTAAGTCTATGCAAGTCCTAATTCATCTTAATAATCCATGAAGTTGCAAATGCAGCAGATAATTATGTTTCTCTCAAGAAAACAAAGCCCATAGGTCATTCTGTTTAGGTAGGAATGGAAACAACTATACTGCAGTGTTAGAAGCCAAAACAGTTAGAGGAATAATTCTGCACTATGTGCATTATTTCTTGTATTCCAATTCATGTTTTTTTTTCTTGTTTTAGGATAATTAATATTAAAATAAATACACTTTTACTGCTTTCCTAGCCAGTAATAGATTTTTACTATTTCAAAGCCAACACTGAATATCCTCTAATTCAGCCGTCATCAGTTTTTGGCTTGCACCCTCATAGTGAGACAAGTAATCTGTAAACTAAGCTTATGCTGTATCCTTGTCCTTCAGCAGGCTGTATGAGATGCACCATGTCTGTAGATATGAGCTGAGGGAGGGACACTGGTCCAACTATGGTGGTTTCTTGAATTTAGCACTACCTGCTAATATTGATTACATATACCCTCTGGTGTAGCTTGATCTTGACCAGATGTATCATTTCTAATTTACAGTGGAATTGAATGCTGGGGAAATCAAATGTTTGCCTTGATGAGTCCAAGAAAATGCTATTTATTCATAGAGTGCATAGTTACAAACTCATGGTCTTTTGGTAGTACATCATGGTCAAATGTTCAATTCTAACAGAGCCCAGTAACACACCAAGACTCTTTCTTAATGAGTGTGTAATTCTTTGCTTAGTAAGGACTTGCTCCTGAACTCCAAGAGCCTATTGTATTATTCTCCTACTGAGGCTTGCCATGAACTCCACTTGGCATAAGTTTCTGCTCTTAGGATCTCCATCATAATAGGCTTTCTGGTTCTTATGGCCCATGTGGCAAGGTTTGGGATAGTGAGCCTCATACAGCATCCTTTATTTCTTTAAGTTTCACCCAATAGGGGGAGAATTTTGTCTTACCCAATATGTTTACAAGAGCAGTATTTATTGTAGTATTATGCATTTTCTCCAGAATCTGAAAAAAATGAAAGTTATTGTACTTTCTTATTTGTAGCAGGGGATAGAAGAATAGGCAAGTTACTCTTTACTTTGAAGGGGATGTTCTGGGTTTCCCGACCACTGGACCATTAAAATCTTTACTAGAGTGGATAATCCTTGATTCTTTGTAGGGATAATTTTGAACTCTCTGGAGTATATGTATCGTACTTGGGGTTCCAGAACATAAAACACCTCTTGATTATCATGCTTGATCAGCATGGTATCATTGATATGAAAAAGCAATTCGATATTTTGGAAGTCCAGATGGTTTAGGCATCTTCAAATTATGTTGAAAAAGAGTTTACAGCCTTAATATATCCCTGAAGCAAAATTGAAAAAATGTATTTTTGTCCATTTCATATAATTACAAACTTTTTCTGATCCATCTTCCTAATTGTGATAGAAAAGTACACATTCACTTAAACAATGGTTGTATACCATGTTTCAGAAGCCACATTAATCATCTCTAGAAACAATATTATACCTGGCATGAAAAATGCTCTCAATGTTACTGTGTGGTTGAGATTGCAATAGTCTACAACTACACTCCAATTTTCATGTGCTTTCTATAGGATATGCTTGTATGTCTAACAAAGATATGAAAAGGAGCACTACTTTATCGCATTCTTTAGATGAGGTGGCCCTTATCTCTCCCATCCTCTCAAGATGTGATTCTGACTTAATTTTTTTGTCCTGTGTGGAGCAGCAGTCATACAGATTTCCATAATCTCATAGACTATGATCTAATGTGGGGGATACTCTAACTGCTAAGTATATCAGTTTGAATTATACATTCAAAGGCTGAGAAAATGACACCAGCTGGATCTATAGACTCTGTGTGATAACAGTTACCTGGACTTTGGCCAGTATGCTCCTTCTTCCTTTGCTTCCACTCTAACAGGTAAACTATGACAACTTTGCTCTCCAGGTATCACTATCAATTCAGACTCTGTATCCAATAGTCCTCAAAATATCTGAGTAATTCCTTTTCACTAATATATAGTCAGCTACAGGAAAGGAAAGAGGACACATTGATGTATATATTTGCTGTGACATTGTAGAGTTCTTCTTCCTGGGAATTCAGTTATCTTTTTAATTAATGTACAGAACAGCGACTCAGATGTGGGTAATGTCCAAAGAATCGTAACTGTTTATCAAGAAATGGCTTCAGATTTATGCTCACCCATTTTATTTTTGCTTGATGTCCAATTATTTTGCTCTTGAAGATGCCAGATTTAATTAACCATCTCCACAACTCTCTGCAAGTCAAACCCCCTTGTCTTACACTTCAATCTTGCTGGTCATTATGATAATTGTGATCCCTTAGCTTTTGTAATTTAAGCATCGTGCCACCTGATGTCAATTGGTGTAGAGCCCATCATCTCCATTGATATCAACAAAAGAAGCTTACAACAGCAACGTTGGCCTGCAAGAGAAAGCCACTGTTAAACATATTAGTGATGCTGATGACTCTTATTTTTGCATTTCTAATAGCTTGGTGAATGATGAGTACTCTGGACCTTCCTAGGAAACAAATCTGGTGTTGGGGGCACTTCTCTTCATAAAATATATCTAATCCAACATTCTTGTTTCTTTGAGTATTTTAATCCCTATCTCCACATTAAATTTCAGGCATTTTAACTTCCCTCCCTTTGGGCTATTGTCTTCTGCAAGCCTCTAGAAGCCAGCCTAGCACTGAGTTTTCATCACCCCATGGGGTCCTTAGTAGGGTATCATATCCTGTATCCTAAGGGAATACTCCAAATTTAATGAACTCTTCTTTAGTTTGTATTCTGAGCCCCTTGATTAAGCACTCTCAAAATTCAGTAGCAAGGATATTCATTTGGATCCTGCTGGTAAATGATGGATAATGCTCATAACTCCTTTGTTGTCTAGTCCTTTTCTGCCCTTTTAAAGCTTAGAATGTGCCATACTGGGTTTTGCTGTGGCCAAACCTTGATTATTGAAATGGAATCTAGGAATAGGTGGGACAGATGCTGAGGAGAACCCCTTTTGCCTTATCAGGGAGAAATGTCTACATTTTGTCTTCCCATAGGGAGGGAGTATATCCTTTATGTAAACAGTAAGGTATATATTTAAATAAATTTTATATACTTCCTTCTGAAATAACTTCTGTATTAGTAGTAACAAAATTTTCTCACCATGTTTGAATCTAGATAAAGTCATATTGTACAAAGTCCCAATAATTTTTCAGTAATTATTCTATTTTTGTTTGAAGCAAAAGTATTTTCTTTCATTGTGTTGTTTTTCATATGAATCTATGTAATACTATTTTTAATGAGCTTATAGAGGCAATGTTTTTGCTTAACTTTCTTATTTTAACATTCAAATTAATGCCATAAATAGTTATCTAATAATCATAAGTAAATTCCCAGTAGCGTGAATACCACAGTGCTGAAGAGTTCTGTTTAATAACACAGATTTAATACTCTTATGAGTGGCCCATAGTTAACCATCATTTTTTACAATGCTGCTTCCTTTATTTTATTTATTCTTTCAGCTTTTTAAGGCTATAACTGACAAATAAAAATTGACAATATTTATCATGTATAATGTGGTGTTTTGATATATAATGTGTATATATATATATAGTGTAATGATTACCACACACCAGCTCATTAACTTATCTATCACCTCACATAGTTATTATTTTTCGTTTGTGCTGAGAACATTTAAGATATACACTCTCAACAAATGTCAACTACAGCACATTCTTCAAATCGCATCATTTTGTTCAACATTGGCTCATTATAATGTTCATGAGAAAAACAAAATGACTCCCACCTGGGACCACTGTCTGCGTGGAGTTTGCACATACTTCCCATGTCTGTGTGTGGTTTTTCCAAGTACTCAGGTTTTCTCCTGTATCCCAAAGAAGTCATGTTAGGTGAATTGGTGTGTCTCCATGGTCCTCATCTGAGTGAGCGTTGGTGTGTGTAACTGTGCCCTATGATGGAATTGCGTCCGTTCCAGGGCTGGTTCCCACCTTAAGCCCTGAGCTACCCTGAAGGGTTCCAGCCACCCAAGGATATTCCACAAGTGGAATAATTGGGTAAATAATTATGTTACTTGTTTTTGTTAATCTTTCTTAAATGTACATATAGCTCACATTTATGTCAATGTTTAAGATTGAAATGTTTTGGTCTTTTTACAAGTTTTACGATGTTTTCGTGACCAGAAATATATCTTAGGAACTTAACTCTTGTTTATATCAGTTAGCTTATGGCAAAATCGGTTTCCTTATAGGCCCTTTCCTTAAAGTCACAGTTTCAAAGAACCTATCAAAGATGTTAAATGAGGACTTACTGTACATAATACAGTATTATTAACTCTAGTCACCATGCTGTACATTAGAAACCCAGAACTTATTCATCTTATAACTGAAAGTTTGTACCCCATAACCAATATCTTCCTATTTCCTTCTCCCCCTGGCCCCTGGCAACCACTGTTCTAATTGTATTCTCTTTGTATAAGTTCATCCTTTTTGGATCTCTCATGTAAGTGATAGTATACGGAATTTATCGTTCTCTGCCTAATTTATTGAACTTGGCATAATGGCCTCAAGATTTATCCATGTTGTTTCAAATGACAGAATTTCCTTTTTTTATGTATGAATTTCCTTCTTTTTATGTATATACACACCACAGTTTTATCGGTCTATTTAAAATTAATCATTTTTAGTGAATAATCCTATAATACAAATCATTGAGTTAATGCCTATCCAAGTAAGAGTCACTAATAGAATATTGAGGCAAATAAATCTTCTTCTACGTATAGGCTAAATTTCCCTTTGAATTCCACTCACCAGTAACCAATTAAAATATTTTAAAATTTGACTTCATAAAAACCCAGCCTAAAGCACCTGATACACTAATATAAATAAAATTCAGCAAGTAAAATGACTTTTAAAAAAGAAAAAAATAATAGGTAGCTAGTAAAATATTACAGAAAAAAACTATCTTTTTTCCCCAACATGATTCAGAGTTCTCAAGTATATTTATTCACTAGAGTGAGATTTGGATACTTGGCTATTGCCTACAGACACTTGGTCTGAAGTTAGAATGCCATGTAGAGTCCATTTATGTCCATGTTTGAGGCACTAAATTATAGTCTCCTCACTAGTTTGGTTGCCTCAGAAAGAGCAAAGTGATTTAGCCCAGATCAATTTCAGCAAGCTGATAACTTTGCCCTTGTACATCAGTTATCTTGAATCACAGCTGACTGTGTTAGGTGCTATGTCATTCCACATTTCACTTTATTTGTGCAAAACCCAGATTTGGTTTAATGGTTTCTGACCTTCTGTGCAAGTTGGGTAGCTCACACAATATTGGATAGAAATAATGAACATTTAGTGAGATTCAGGTCTGATTTGTAGTGAAATATTGGTGCACATGGTCCTTGACTGCTTTTCCTAAAGTTATTTTCTCCTGGAAATTAAAATCAACCAAATTAGTCACGTAAGATGAAGGGGAAACTGAAATGGTATTAGTGCTATGCCATTTCCTTTTATGATATTTATTTCTTATAATATATAATCAAATATCATAAGACTTTCATGATTGATCTCCATAAAAACATAGAAAATTGTCACCATGGTTTTTATGCTGTAAAAACCCAAATCTGTACCTAGAAAGAATTAGATATGAACATTTAAAGAGCCAAAATACAGTCTGAAATTTGATCAGCCTACTCTATATTCATAGTTGAATTCCTATGAAACTTAGTGTATACTTCAAACAAAACATTATTAAATACAATGATCCACTTTGGCTTTGTTCAGGACTGCAAGATTTTTATGCACTATATTCTTTGTTATAAAAAATGAAGGAAGAAACTAAACAGTATTTTTAGTGATAAATGTTCTAATGCCTATTTAAAAATTGCAATAGAAAAGTTAACCTATGTGCTAAAGAAAAATATAACAAATTCAATATATATATATATATACATATAAATGTCCATAATGTTATGAATTGCTATTTCTTAGGTTTGAAATATTAAGCGATTTTTGTTCTGAAAAGCAGGGAATATCCAGTCTTGGCCTCCCCATAGTCAATTTTACTTGATGAGTAGAGACACATTCTCCTCCCCAAAACAACTGATTTCCTATTGTTTTTTCCTCATTATCACTCCTGATGAGGAATAGCCACAGAATATATTATTTATGCCATCTCAAGTAGTATCTAAATTCAAGCTGAAAAAACTACCATAGACTGAGCAGCTTAAACAACATACATTTATATTTCACAGTTCTGGAGACTGGAAAGTCCAGAATTAAGGTACTGATGGATCCAGGGTCTGGGGAAACTCTGACTCCTGGTTTGCCATCTTCTTCTGGCATCTCTACATGGTGAAAAGCAGAGAGGGCAAGCTCTCATCTCTCTTCTTATAAGAGCACTACTCTCATTCATAAGGGCACAACCCTTACGACCTAAGTACCTCCTAAAGACCTCATCTCCTAATACCATCTCATTGAGCATTAGTATTCCAGCATATGAATTTGGGAGTGGAGGGTGCACAAACATTCAGTTCATAGGAGAAGTTATTTTCAACTGTTCCCTAGAATAGTGAATCTCTCTCTTTATTCCTTGACGGCACATTGCATAGGTGACTAGACAATATAAGGATAACCAATGCGTTTCCTCTACTTTGATTTTTAAATTTTTAATTCTATGATTTTCCCAATTTGACCTCTTTTAGTAGTGAGCATCTTTTGTATAAGGCTTAACAAGTCCATCTGTAAGATAACATGGGCTACTGGTTATTTGCAATTCTTTTTTTTTTCAGTGTCCTATGAACAGCAGAAAATGTGCAATTCTTAGCCGTTGGCTAATGGTACCATTTTTTCTTTTGCTGATCCTAAATGTAGCAATACTTGTGACACCCTGGGTTGTGAAGCACTGCCTTAAACCTTTTCTTCTGTACATACAGCTTGTCTACAGAAAAACACTATTAATCGTAAGTGAACAGGCACAACAAAGAGTGCCCACTACACAGATATCCCTGCCATTCTTTCTTTTGCCTAAACAAAAGGGTGATGGTTAACGTGCCAAGTAGGGATAAAGAGGCTTGTCAGGAAGGAAAACATTTGTTCAGAAACAGAAAGACAGGGAGACAAGGAGAGAAAGAGAACGAAAGAACTACACAGAGAAAATGATAGAGAACATATAAAAAGAGAAGTAGAAATTGAAATAATTTTCAAAGAAAAGAGGAAGGGGATCAAGTAACATTGTTTTATATAATTGGAATTAAATATTAAAATGTAGTTTTACATGATTCACAGAGACAGAAATCCTGGTAAAAAGCTCTAGGCAGAACAAGTCCCAGAGTTCACACAGGCTGGAAATAATTTGCTTTCTTACCAGACAGAGTGAAGAGACTTCACGATATATGAGGCATGGGGTACAGTCCTCAAGGGGATCATACCTTAGACTTTTTTCATCAGAAACCATACAAGCCAGGAGGAAATGAAAATAAAAATTTTAAGTGCTAATGAGAAAAATCAAACCATCATTCCACATTTAGTGGAAAGATTTTTCAAAAGTAAAATAAAGACATTTTCAGATGTTAAAAAAATCGATAAAATTTATTGCCAGCAAGATTGTCTCAAAAAAAACTAAAGGAATGTTTTCACGTAAAATGAAAATTATAATAGATGGGAATTTGGGTAAAAATAATCCGATGTTTAGTTGCAGTTGTTATGAGGGACAAGGTACTTTAGATTCATCTATATTCCTAGAGTTTTTAACGCATCCTTATTCTACACTTGGTAGACCCTGGACAAAATGTTTATGGCCTGATGTCTGTGGAGCTTTGAAAAGTGCTGCCCAACTTTTCAGTCTCTTAGATGCATCTTCTGCAGTGAAATACATTCTTAAAGATAAGTAGTGACAAAGCTGTGGCCAGTTCTCTGGGTTTGTCTCTTTTCCTAGATAATGGCCCAGTAATTTTTCACTGTCTTATTATCTCTCTAATGTCTTCAACTAGATTTGTTTTTAAAATACATTTTTTCAGGCAGAACACAGAGGATTTTTAGGGCAGTGAAACTATCCTAAATGTTACTATAATGGTGGATACATGCTTTCATTCACTTTTCAAAGTTCATAGAATGGACACCTCCAAGCGTGAACCCTGATGTACATTTTGGACTTTAGGTGATGATGATTGCAATGTCAGTCCATCAATTGTAACAAACATGACTCTTTTGTCTGGGATGTTGCTAATGGGTGAGATTGTATATTTGTGGGGACAACATATATATGGGACCTGTTTGTACTTTCTGCTTAATTTTGCTGTGAACCTAAATTGCTCTAAAAAATAAAGTCTGCTAAAAAAATTTCCAGGATTTTCAGTTGTACTCAAGTTAAGAGAATGGTTCAACTCTCTAATTTTTCATCGCTGGAAATTTATTTTTTATGTTTTTATTAATCAGTAGATGTCCCAATAAAACTAGAGCTTACAATTAAAAAAAAAAAAAAAAAAGAGGAACAGGCATACATACAACAACCACAGCACTCTATTCTTCTACTTCCCTTTTTCTCTTGATCTCAAGCTCTATTACTACCTATACAATTTTTTACCTTCTGGGGCACAATTGTAGCATTTTTCCAATTATTATGAAAATATTCTTCAATGAGGAAACATGCCGTTTCTTCAACTTGTTACTTTTTTGCTTTTTATATGGTTAATAATTATTATCAACCTCCCTGCCATCCCCCACCCCCAACCCTTAAGCTCTCTCTCTTGGAATACTTTGTCCCCAATCTCCAATTGGCTTGGTTTTTCCCCTGGCTCACTACAGAGTTATCATCCAGGGAATTTTCTTTATCACTCTTCTTATTACATTCTCTATATCCTGAATCCCATGGCTTGTTCTGTCTTGATTTTATTCTATTTTTTGAGCAAAACACAGCCTCTGGTGTGTTAAGAGAAAAACTGTACAGGTAATAAAGTTTTTGAGATATAGGATATCTCAAAATGCCTTAAAAATCAAAAACAAAAGACGCAAACAGATAAACAAAAAACTCTATACCTAATTGAAATACTGGCTTAGAAAAGTTGGATCTGATTTCCCCCCAGACTTCTGAAGGCAATATATTTACTGTCTTCTCTCATCTACCTTTGCTGCTGAGAATGCTATTTCAATTACTGTTCCCTGCCATTTTTCTATTTCTTTCACTTTTTTGAAATTTTGCTACTGCTCTGAAATTTCATAATATTGTTATTTTATTTTTTAATTCATTGGCGAGCTACTCAATGGTTTATTTCAACACAGGTGTCTATGTTCATATTTCTGGGAAGTTTTCTTATATGACTTATTGGATTTATTCACTTCTAATTTTTCTATTCTAAGTTCCTGGAATTCTTATGGGTCAAATATAGATTACTGTAGTGTCTGTAACTTTTTGAAATTGTTTATCCCTTTATGTTTTTCTCTTATATTCTCATATTCTATAAATCTGTTAATTTAACTCTTGACATCTTTAATCTCTGTAATATATTTAATATCTGAGGGATAATTATTTTTTTCTCATTTTATTCATTACCAATACCATTCAGGTTTCATGATCAATTTCAACTTATCTATTTGATTATGTTATTTATAATTTTAAAATATTTCCTTTACTTCTTGTACTATTTTTCCCCTCTCTGTTTGTCTCTCTGTCTTTGTCTCTCAGGTGTTTATTTTTCATACTAAATTTTTTGCTCAAATGGTTGGTGACTGTTAGCAGTGCCATATTTAAAACTAAAACACCAATTGATTGAAATCTCTGTGTACCTTGGGACTTACTAAGTGGTGGGTTTTTTTATGAAGTATGCTGATGTGAATCCATTTATTTCATTAGAATGTGGATAAATGTCAGAATATATAGATGTTATCTTGGCCTGCTTAGGTTCTCCAGGGAAGAAACCACCAATTTCATCTGTGGTAAGAGAGGTTTTGTGTGAGTGTGTGTGTGTGTGTGTGCGTGTGTGTGTGTGTGTGTGTGTGTTTGGGGATAGAAGGAGGGAGAAGGTGATGTGGGACTTTGAAGAATATTCAGTGTTCTTAAATTCAGAGATTTAAGCACAAGGTGGCTGCCTGGCCACTATTTATTTAGAAATTTGGCTTTTAATTAATACCTCCATTTTTAAAAAAACATATTTCCCTGTCCTCTGTTATTCATGATATTCTTGGTGTTCCATTCCTAATACTACTTATACTGTAGTATATTCTCTGTCTCTCAGTAGAAAGGGTGAAGGTGATAGTTGGCTCACAGCATTGGATGTAAGAGAAACTTTGGGGTCCTAATTGTTCTTAAACTTTCAAACCATTTTGTAGAATTACCTCTTGCCTCTCTTTCAAAGACACTTGATTACCTTTAATTCCTGAAGTTTTTTTGTTTGTTTGTTTTTTGTTTTTTTTCGAGACAGAGTCTCACTCTGTTGCCTGGGTTAATGTTCTGGGGATCAGCCTAGCTCACAGCAACCTTAAACTCCTGGACTCAAGTGATCCTTCTGCTTCAGCCTCCTGAGTAGCTGGGACTACAGGCTACACTACAGGCACTACAGGCATGTGCCACCATGCCCAGCTAATTTTTTCTATGTATATTTCTAGTTGTTTGGCTAATTTCTTTCTATTTTTAGTAGAGATGGGGTCTCACTCTTGCTCAAGCTGGTCTCGAACTCCTGACCTCAAGTGATCCTCCCGCCGTGGTCTCCCATAGTGCTAGGATTACAGGTGCGAGCTACCATGGCTGGCCTAATTCCCGAATCTTATCAACATCATGCCTGTTCAAAGACCTTGCTTTTGCCTCTTTCAAGCATTTGAAATTAAGCTTTCTCAACACTGGTTGCTTCTCTGCATGTTTTTCAATCTTCCCCAAACTTCTTTATATCTTTTATAGGACTTTCCCCCTCTGTACTTATATTGAATGTTGGAGTAATACTATTTTTTAGTTTCATGTATTGCTAATACAAAAGAGAGATAAAATATATTTTAATACATTATAATTCACCAGAAGTCATATGGAATAAATTATATTCTTCTTTGAAGCTTGAATCATTAAGCAATTTTTCTTTCTTTGTTGTTCTTCACTGAACTTAACTTCCTGTTTTGGTACACCTTTGAGTGCTAATTATTTGCAAACAGATTGTTAGAACACCATGCAGATATGTGCCTTTAGTTGATGTTCCATTCCTAATAAGACCATTATACTGAGTAATTTATTACCAACCACATTAATTTAGTGAGGAGGAACAAAAATAATTCAGCTGTTGAAGAGCCAAATTAAAATGGATATATAAACTATACTCAATACAAGCATTGAGAAGTAAGTTCAGTGGAATGTGATTATATGGCAATAAATACTAAAAGGGAAAATGTTTTTATTTAATAAAACATTTTTTAAATATAAATGATGAAAAGGAATGATAAGAATAAGAACATAATGTAGAGTAAAATAATTCTTTATCAGTATTATATATTATATTGTGAAATAGGTTATTCCTGGAAATAATATCCTAGTAATTCCACATTCTTCATCATAGAAAAGGTCTTGAGTTGGCCAAGTTCATTCTTTATCCATGATGTTAAATCTTAGAGTTTTGCTAAAAGTTTATATAATGTTTAAACTTTTATATTATACAGGGTGAAATAGTTTGGTTTTATAAAACTATGAGCTGATAAAATAGATAGTTTCTTTTTTCCCAACCAGGAGATAGAGTCCACTTCATAATTAAACTTACATTGAGTAAAAAATTCAATTTCAATAATTTCAAGGTGCCACTCTTCCTAAAGCAAACTTCATTTATTTTATGTCAAAAACCACCGTAAATGTTTGACATTAGGAGTGCAGCACATTTGTGAATGATTCATTGTTTACTATATTAACTTGTGAAGAGGAAAATTAGAGCCATAATTCTTATATATCTAACTCAAAATTTATTTTTCTAGAAGGAAAAGATAAATGGTATTTTTCGTAGTTCATAAAACTTAAATAAAAGATTATTTGATTAACAGTCAAATAAAATAAATCTGAAATGGTAAAAAAAAAAGCAGCTTAAAATTAATTTCTAGTTTTATTTGCCCCAAAACATTAGAGACTCCATTTTACAACAAAGGACCGTTTTGTCATTTTATATCCTGCTAGAAATTTTATATAATTATTGATTTAAAAATAATAACTTCAATGGCATATTTTAATAAAGTCAACCTTAGAAGAACTGTTTTAACTATTAGTTAAAACTGATCTGATTTTTATGCATTTATGAAGATCTAGTATTTGGATTTTTTATTAGTAATTTAAAAAGGATACAGAATCTATGTATGGAGCATGTTGTGCTTTTTTTCATGAATATTCTCTTAGTAGATCCAATCAACCAATGACTTCTCTAGATTTTTTCTCAGAAAAGATAAATTTTTCTCATTTTTTTTACATTTCAAATTATCTCTTCCAGGCATAATGTTCTGAAGTATTGCTCCAGTTTACAAAGATGTAAATCTAAAGTATTTGGAATAGTTTCAAAATCTTCTATGATCTAGTCCCTGCTTTATTCTTCAAGTTCATATTCTACTACTTCTTCACATAGTCCTTCAATTCACTTTTAGAACATCACTTCTATGGAAAAAAAAACATGATATTCTCACTTACATATATCGTTACAGTGCACAGATTATGTACGCATTAAATATTTGATGAATGAATCAAAGACTGAGTAAAATTTGACTCTATAATCACCTATTTTGTAAAATGTTTGCTGATCTGTTACATACCTAACTCTCCTCTATTACAATGACATCTTAAATTTACACTGATGTGTTGCTTAAAACATTCCTAGAACTAACAATATATGAATTTATTAAATCACCTCTAGACTGTGAACTTACAATTAGATGCCGTCTCTCTTGAGATGCCCTCAAAATTTAGTTATTTAAACCATTCCAAAACTTAGGGGCTTAATGTAATAGACATTTTATTTTATCCTGTGTATCAGGAATTTGGGGGAGGTCCAATGAGGATGGTTTTTCTCAGATCCCCCTTGAGGCTGCCAGATCATTATTACCTCATATGTCTGACCTTATAGCTGAGATGGACTATAGAGGTCTAGGACTTCCAAGACCTCTCTTTCCTCATGGGCCATTATCCTCTGAGTTTCTCCTTGTGGCTTTCCATCCTTCCACCATTCAGAGCATTTATTTCCATTAGCATCCTCATTAGTGACAATCTAGATTTCTTTATGTGATAGCTGAGGCTTCCTAAGAGGGTCAAAAGGAAGTTGCAAAGTTTCTTAAAATTTAGTTTCAGAAGTCATGTCTGCCTCATTCTGTTAATAAAAGTAAATCCCAGGGCTAGCTGAGATTCAATGGAGGAAAAAATAGATTCCACTTGTTATTGGGAGGAGTGGCAAATTCTACTGTGAAAGTGCTTGTAGGATGAAAATGACTGTTGCAGCTATCTTTGAAAGCAATCTTTAATAGGTACTTAATGATTAATAATTAATTTGTTTGATTGATATGTGTCATCTGTAAAAGAGAAGTTAGGATTAATTTATTTCTAAAATATATTTCTGCTCTAAAATATTGAATAGATTTTTTGGACCTAATATGTTTAATAAACAGGAAATGTGACTTTCTACTTGTCCTTTCTAGGACAACTCTGGGCTGTTGTTCTATGAAGGCTAATTAATAACCAAGTCAATGATAAAGAAATCATCATTCTTGTTTCATTTTAAATAAAATTAAAAAATTAAAATCCTGAAGTTGCAAATATGGCTTTAAAATATTTGTTCTATTTCTATTAACATAACTCAGTGAGACTGGCTCTCTACGATGAAAGTTGTTATTAGTTTTGATGTTCAATATCCATAAGAATCACATTGTAAATCCAACCTACACTAGATAGATCAAGAAGCAATGAAACTTTTCACAATAAGGACTTTTAATATAGATGTATACATTTTTTTCTAAGTATGTATATAGGTATTTTATAGAGAGAACTGCTATTTAATTCAGAAGTTGTGGTGGCTGCTTGTAATTGTGGAATGAGGATATGTTGAGATGTGATGTTGATTCTTTTTGTTAACTGTGTATAACCACCCTTTCAATAAGCATTCATTTATTTTTTACTAATTATCTTTTTATATTCCCTATATTATGCTTATTCTGATTATATTCATTAGGAACATTTGACTGAGAGACTTTTGAATTTACTGATACAATTTGGGCTTATATTTTCTGTATCTTTTTAAATTTTATTCTAATAATTCATTGTAGTGCATTAAAAAACTATTGGTGTTAGATTAATAGGGAAAATATTTTTCTTTACCGCAATTATATGAGAAGCTCTATGCTAGAATACTTCAAGCTGGTATTAGTGAGGAGTTGATACAAATCTTATAGTTGCTAAACTATTCTTGAGTGTTTACTTCCTCATCAGAATTTATTATTATTCATTTTATGAACAATGTCTCATAAGAGAAAAAATGATGAGTCTCATGCATCTTAATAATGAGTTTTATGACTGTCTTACTTAAGAAATGCATTTATCCATTCACCCCACTTGAAGAATAAGAAAAAGTTGGATTTGATTTAGAAGAAATTTCTCCAAGAAGCAATGCCACCTAAATGAGAATTTATTTTTCATGTTTCCTCCTTATTAGCCTGATCTCTTAGACTGTGTTTTAAATCTTTGTTGTTGTTGTTTTTTTCTTCATTTTCTACAGGTGAATCTGTTGTTTTAAATTTCATACAACCCTGCTTCTGCTGACATTAAGATCTTTTTATTTATGCTTTCTGGAGGAGACAGATTTTAGGAAAGTCAGAAGACAAGTAAGTTACTTGAAATAATTTAAAGTCAAAGATTTTAGGATTGATATAAACTTCAGATAACAGAAATATTTATTAGCAGATTAAATATCTAGAAGAGATTGGGAATTTATCCCATTAATCTGAAGAAATATTTACTTGCAAATAACCCTATTATGTCAGTACCAATTCAGAAAGAACCCAGCAACACTCTTTGAATGTCCATTTGAAAGCAAGTTACAGAATTATATTTATCTTTTATTTTTCTTTATTATTTTACCTGTTATTTTCATTACTTAGCTAAATTTGATTTATTATTTTAGTTTTTAAAATCAATGTTATTTCTATTTAATATAAAGTAGATTGTAATTTTGAAATTGTCTTTAGACTTTGTAATTTCCAAGATCAATTTATTGTCATACTAAAATATTGAAGTTACTGGGCTAATATGCAAATCGGAAGGCAAATATTTACTTTATATATATTTTTAGGATTAGTTAATGAGATAAAGGAAAGGTATCAGCTCTGAATAAAAATGTTATGAAAATATGCACTTCATTTTTAATTATAGATATAATTAATTATAAAAATATGAATATTTATTTTAATAAATGTAACTTAAGCATCTTTTTAAAATAAAATAATTATAAATTATTTTGTTTTCACATAAAAATTATAGAAAGATTTCATCATTTTAAGTTATGATCTAAATTTATAATTATAAGATTTTTGGCTTTAAAATCATCACCAATAGATAATACAATTATTTTCCCTGGAGATGAAACTAATGTATTTTTTGTCAATATTGAAATTTTATTTAGCAGTCATGCACTAAATGAGAATATGCATTCATTGAGAACTTACTGATAAACATAGAGCATAGGCAATTACAGAAATGATGATATTTAGTTTGTGAAAGTTTTAGTGAGAAGATGCTTTGATGAGTAAGATTATATTAATAACATAGATCTGGCATGCAAATAAAAGAGCTTAACTAAAATTTCAGGGAGATGGAAGTGAGAATGTACCTTATTTACTATTCTCTGAGTGTTTTTTCCAAATGACGCTATGTTCATTAGGGTGACACCCTACCTTCTTATGAATAATCAATGTTGAGTTGGGAATAAAGAACTGGGCCCACTTAGTTCTGTCTCCTTCTTAATTGCTCCTCTAAACTGTAAATTTAAAGATACAGGCCCTGCTGCCACTGGGTTAGAGTAGAAGTATGCTGAGGTGGTATAGTAATACTTGCTACTGCATAGGCAAGTCTGTCTAATTCTGGGATTCAGGATTAGGATCAATTTGCTTACTCATATAACCTCTATTTTCCAATATCTGCTTTACTGGTGAAAAGGTAATTTTAATATCCAATCTGTCTTACTTTTTTGTATGTTTCTAAATTGATTCATATATCAAATAAGACAAAAGATGCTATTTGGGTTTCCTTGAAAATTTTAACTTTCAATTTGGCTGTTGATTTCATCAATAAAAGTAGAAGATTGTGCACATTAACAATAATGCCTTTTTGATTGTTCATTTTCACCTGTTTATCTTATATAATTCAGGCCTACCTACTATAGATTGTTAGGATTAAAGTTTTTAATTGTTCACTTCCGGGAGATTTTTAGATGTGATAATAAAACTTGAAGACAGAAAAATTACTTCTTTATTTCAGAAGTTGGGAATAATTTTTGGTATTTTTTAATCTTGAATTTTATTATTTTCTTTATTTCAGAATATAATGGGGGTACAAATGCTTTGGTTACATATATTGCCTTTGCACTGGCCAAGTCAGAGCTACAAGCATGCCCAACCCCAGACATCATGCACTGCACCTGTTAGGTGTGAATTTACCCATGCCTTACTCCCCTGTCCCACCTGCCCAACACCTTGTGAATGCTACTTCCATATGTGCACATAAGTGTTGATCAGTTAGTACCAATTTAATGGTGAGTACATATGGTGTTTGTTTTTCCATTCTTGTAATACTTCACTTAGAGGGATGGGCTCCAGCTCTATCCAAGAAAATATAAGAGATATTATTAGTTCATCATTATTTTCTATGGTTGAGTAGTATTTCATGGTATACATGTCCCACATTTTGTTAATTCACTCTCGTGTTGATGGACATTTGGGTTGTTTCCACATCTTCCCAATTGTGACTTGTGCTGGTATGAAAATTTGAGTACAGATGTCTTTTTTATAGACTGTCTTTTTTTCCTTTGAGTAAATACTCAGTAGTGGGATTGCTGGATAAAATGGTAGTTCTACTTTTAGTTCTTTGGGGTATCTCCATGTTACTTTCCATAGAGGTTGTACTAGTTTGCAGTCCCACCAGCAGTGTATAAGTGCTCCTATCTCTCCAAATCCACACCAACATTTGTTGTTTTGGGACTTTTTAATAAAAGCCATTCTCACTGGAGTTAAGTGATATCTCATTGTGGTTTTGATCTTCATTTCCCGGATGATTACAGATGTTGAGCATTTTCATATGCTTGGTGGTCATTAGTCTGTCTTCTTTTGAAGTTTCTGTTCATGTCTTTTGCCCACTTTTTAATGGGATTGTTTGATTTTTTTCTTGCTGATTTTCCTGAATTCTATATAGATTCTAGTTATCAGCCCTTTTATTGGATGTGAAATATGCAAATATTTTCTTCCATTCATTAGGTCGTCTATTTGCTCTGATGATAGTTTTCTTGGCTGTGCAGAAGCTTTTTAATTTGATCAGGTTCCATTTATTTATGTTTGCTGTTGCTGTGATTGTTTTTGGAGTCATCTAAATTCTTTGCCTAGGCTTCTGTATAAGAGCTTTTTGTTTTCTTGAGTGAATTACTGGTGATATTTACTTTCTTGCTTTGTGATTTCTTATATGTTGAAAATTTTCTACAGTGATCATTTACTCATTTTTTTTAAAAAAAGTTACTCTTTAAGTGGCATCTATTGGATTAAAATTAAAACCAAAAGAATGCAATAGCTAAATGCCAATAATTGTCCAATCTAACTAGAGACTCTATTTCTTACTAAAACTGTAAAACTCTTTTACAAATATTAGCTAAATACGGCACACACAGTCCCTAAGAAAAACAAAATGTGAATACAGCAAAAGTTAGTTCCATCTGGGAGGCTGAGGCAGGAGGATCACTCAAGTTTAGGAGTTCGAAACCAGCCTGAGCAAGAGCAAGACACCATCTCTATTAAAAATAGAAAGAAATTAATTGGCCAAATAAGAATGTATAGAAAAAAAATTAGCTGGGCATGATAGCAAATGCCTGTAGTCTCAGCTACTTTGGAGGCTAAGGCAGAAGGATTGCCTAAGCCCAGGAGTCTGAGGTTGCTGTGAACTAGGCTGATGCCATGGCACTCTAGCCCGGCCAAAAGAGTGAGACTTTGTCTCAAAAAAAAAAATAAATAAATAAAAGTTAGTTCCAAGAAATCCCTGCTGGTCATGATTAATTCCAGGAAGCAATCTCCAGAGCTAATACTTCTCTTCTAGAATTCTTCTGGTTTCACGCATTAGATTTAAAGCTGTTACCCACTGTGAGTTGATTTTTCCGAGAGATGAGAGATCCAGATCCCCTTTTACTCTTGTATATGTGGCTATCCAATTTTCCCAGCACCATTTGTTGAATAAGGATTATTTTCCCCAGTGTACATTTTTGTCTGCTTTGTCAAGGATCAGATGGCTTTATGAGGATGGTTTCATATCTGGGTTCTCAGTCCTGTCCCATTGGTCTTTGTCTCTGTTCTTGTGTCAGTATCATGCTATTTTGGTTACTATACCCTTGTAGTATAGCTTGAAGCCTGGTAAATTGATGCCTCCTAATTTATTCTTTTTTGCTTAAAGTTGCTTGGCTACATGGTCTTCTCTAGTTCCATATGAAGCATAGAATTATTTTTCTAGATCTTCAAAGAATGATGTTGATAATTTAATAGGAATGGTATTGAATCTGTATTTCACTTTGGGTACTATAGACATTTTAACAACATTGATTTTGCTAATCCCTGAGCATGATATGGCTTTCCACCTGTTTACATCCTCTGTTATTTCCTTCCTCGGTCTTTCATAGTCCTCCCTGTAGCAGCCTTTCATTTCCTTAGTTAAATATCTTCCTAGGATTTTATTTTCTTTGTTGCTATTGTAAAAGGTATTGAGTCTTTGATTTGGTTCTCAGTTTGACTGTTATTGGCCTACATAAATGCTACTGATTTGTGTACATTGATTTTGTAACCTGATGCTTGGTTACAAAATCAATGTACAAAGTCTCAGACTAGAAGTTGGGAATAATTTTCGAGTTTAAGTTATATCAGGATGTATCTAGTAAAGAATGTGAAACAATGGGATATGACCCCCAGTCATAGTCACTAAGTAATTTCTTGTTTGCTTCTCCTCCCACATGGATATGAATATTTATGTATTTAGGACCAATAATCGTATTTGTTCACTATAAATAGGGTAGCTTTATTATTATAAAAGTTGTTCCCTGTATTTTCCTTAAAACAATTAAATCTCACTTTAAAATTATTATCATTCTCCTTTCTCTCACCATCTTGTGCTTATTTGGCTTAGTTGTCATCATTAAGCCAAACTATGGAAAAAAATTAGAAAAAAATGTAAGTTTTGTTCTATAATCAGGAATGCAATGAACTGCAAAGGATGAGTCTTTTGAAAGTATAGTTACTTTATACTTCTGTAGTTGCAATTTTAACTTCTATTGTTATACAGCAGGACTCAATGTAAATACTTTTAAAATAAGACCTCCCTCTACACTGAAGGATTTATGAAAAATACACCTTTTTGAATAGACTATAAGAACATCATTTATGGTTATAATTTGTTTTCCCCATAAAGTTTAAAAATTAAGTGAGAAAACCAGAATGCATTAAGTCAAATAGTATTCTGAAAAGAGATGGTAAAAATTAATTTTGCACTTAAAAAATCTCCTGTAGATAGCATATAAAGTTAGAAAACTCAATCCAGACTCACATCTGCCAAATTCTCTTCTAATAGGGAGAGCAAATGAAAAGAGCTGTGGCTAAATGGATTTGTTTCAAAGTAACTCAAGTCCAGACTTCACATTTTGCCCTGATTGGCAATGTACCAACACCAATTATAACAGGCAATTTGTGTTTGAGTTCATAACATAATTTTCTAGGAAAAATTTGTAGAAAAGAAGTTTAATTGGGTATTTCAAACATTGAATATAGCTATGGACTGAATGCTTGTGTTCCCCCTAAAATTCATATGTTGAAAACCAACCTACCTCTCGATGTGATGATATTAAGTGGTGGGGCCTTTGGTACTTACTTACTGTTAGATTAGGTCATTAGGATGGGACTATCATGCTGGAATTAATGTCCTTATAAAAAGAAGAAGAGATTAGGGATCATTCTCTCTCTTTCTGCATTCATGAACCAAGGCCAAGGAAGGCCTTGTGAGATATAACCAGGAAGAGAGTCCTCATCAAGAACCCAATCAATGCTGGCACCTTGATCTCTGACTTCTAGCCCCTAAAGCCACGAGAAATGTTTGTTGTCTAAGACATCCAGTCTATGTTAATTTGTTATAGCAGCCTTAACTGAGACAAATAGAAAGAAAAGAGTGTTAAATTGTGATTTTAGCACTTCTGTTTTCAGTTAGAGTGACCTTTATGTTGGTAAAGTCTATTCTGACCTAAATTTCATAAACTTAAAAAAAAAAAAAAAAACTCACAACATTTTATTATTCAATGCAACTGAAGATAAATGACAGAATATTTTAAGTGCACAAGGAATGGTATAGTTTTTAATAGGTATATGATTTCAAAGGAGGGTAACATAACTGTTGTTTAAGAAGGCTTCTTCTAGGATTCTTAAGGTTTCATGCCTTAGGTTTAAGTCTGTTATCCATCTTGAGTGGAGAGACAGGAACACTCTTACACTGCTGGTGGGACTGCAAATTAGTATAACCTTTGTGGAAAAGAATTTGGAGATATCTCAAAGAGCTAAAAATAGAAATACCAGTGGACCCAGCAATTCTAAGAAATGACAGCAAGCTAGCACCGCTAATATGATCCTGGATTGAGTTTAAGCCCATTATCCAAAGTGAGGTGACACAAGATCAGAATAATGGGCTCCACATGTAATCACTATCAAATTGATACTAACTGATTATGGTGCTCAAAGGGTGGTGGTGTTCACCAGGGATTTGGAGCTTGGGGGCGTAGACCCACATCTGAGGGATGTGGTGAGAATTGTGGAGAGAAGGGCATACCTCTAACCCTTGCTAGGGAGAGGCAAATATATAAAATGTAACCAAAATGTTAAAAACAAACAAACAAACAATTATTGGGTGTTGGGCAGGTAGGAGGGGAGAGGGATGGGTATATACATACATAGCGAGTGTGATGCGCACCGTCTGGGGGTTGGACACTCTTGAAGCTCTGACTCGAGGAGGGAGGGGAAGAAGGGCAATGTACGTAACCTTAACGTTTGTACCCTCATAATATGCTGAAATAAAAAAAACAAAAAGGAAGGCTTCTTAAAGAAACATAAATATGTGGGCAGAATGAGACCACTTCCTTTTTATAGATGAGCTATCTACAATTCTATTACTTAGAAATTTAATCATACAGAACATTGACATTGTCTTCATAGTCTCTTTCCATTACTCATCTATAAAGCTGTTAAAATTCATATATGTTTGATATGATCTGTCCAAGGTTATTTTCTTTTATCCCCTTTTCAAATAATGCATATGCCAAACTGCTGACATAAGAAAATAATGATTGATGTTTGTCCCTACAAAACAGCATTCACATTTACAATAACCTGAGGAGCACAAATATACCTGCCCTTTAATATTTCCCTGGGATTGTGCTGGAGCTCATTATTCTGTCTGAAATGGATCAACCTTCACCCTGTTCTCGCCCTTTGTTGGGCATCTCCAAAAATGCAGAAGAGAATATCAGAGAAGGTTACGTCTCTGCTGCCCCTATGATTTGTCAAAGATATATGTATGAAAATTTACTTTGTTAACTATATGCTTTCATACTAAGTTTCATGAAGATATTTGATGCCTTTTATAGTGAAAATAGAATATAATTATAACTTTAAAAGGAATTGGAAATATCAAATCAGTTCAAAATAAATGTGCCACTTTTACTTTTCAACAGAAATTCTACATCGTTCACTGCAAGGTGAACTGAAATGCACAGTTAAACATTTATTTCTCCCTGTAATTTGTGAATAAACTCATACAACAGTCTGCTTTGCAGAACTTCGTAACTCCTCCTGTGACTGGGTCTAAAATATTCTCGTTCCATAAGTAATACTACAACATACTCTTTGTTGCTGATTTTATTGTATATTTCTTCAGCTCTGTCTTCTTTTCTGTTTGAATACTCAGCATCATTGACATGCCTGACCATTCCCCTTTTCTTGAAACAATCCTCTCTTAGCTTTTTTTTGCACCACACTCTCCTACTTTTCATATGGTTTCTCCGATAACTCCTTTCACTCACTTGTCAAACATCTCTTCTCATATTCTTTAAATGATGGTGACATTCTGCTTTGTAATGTAGCTTCATTATATATGAAACTAAGTTTATGCATTCAATACAAATGTTATTTCTAATTTATTTAGACATTTTTCCTCATATTGAGATTAAAATTTCCACCCTCATTTTTTCATAATATTTTATACATTTATTGAATAAAAATTAACTAAAGACATGCCTCAGAGACATTGCAAATTTAGTTCCCAACCACCACAATAAAGCAAATATCACAATGTGTAAAATAATTTTTTTGGTTTCCCAGTACATTTAAAAGTTATGTTTATTTTTATTGTAGTCCGCAATATGTGCAATGGCATTATGTCTAAAAAATGCACCTACCTTAATTTAAAATTACTTTACTGCTAAAACATGCTGACACAGAGATAGGAATTGAGCACTTGCTCTCAGAAAAATGGTGCCAATAGACTTGCTCAACTCAGCATTGCCACAAATCTTCAATTTTTAAAAGATATAATATCTGTGAAGTGCAATAAAGCAAGGTACAATAAAATTAAGTATGCCTGTATTATATATGTGTGTGTGTGTGTGTATATATATATATATATATAATGTTATATTTTGGTTCAAGGTATGAAATAGAAATCTAAATTTATTTTTCTTCCAAATAGCTAGGTAGCTAATACAGAGATCTTTAGTGAGATATTATATTAAATCCAATATATAGTGGACTCTATTTTTTGACTCTTTTTTGTTTGTCTAGCTGAATATTCATCCTTTTTCATGGTTCCCATTTGATCTTTTCTCTTTGCATTTAGCCCCATTTTGTCATAGTATCTCTGTTGGTAGTTTTTATTATAGTTTTTATTCTGCTTCCTCCTCTATATCCCACTATTCTTTTTCTTGAGCTTCTCATTATTTCTCCATTATCACAAGGTCAAGTCTAGGACAAATTCCATTAGTATGTGCTCTTATCAGGCCCTACAATTCTCCTTTACAGTACTTACTACCATTGTCACTTGACACGAAGAAATGGAACTCTTGAACATCTGTTTACTTCTTCAAACTCAGCTCTATTAGAGCCAAAACCATGACTCTTTTTCTCACCGTTGTGCCCTCAGTGTTTATTATACTGCCTGAAACAGCATAGGCACTCAATAGTTTTGTTGAAAAAATAATAATAATAATTGCTTAGAAAGAACCTATAATTTACTAATTTTTCTTCTGTAAAATTTTCTCTCTATAAACACTCTCTATAAACACTAATACCAATATATTAGTACAGATCTTAGGATATGGTAGATGGATTGAGTATTATCTCTTTTAGTCTTATTAATGCACTGATTTTTAAGTAGTTTTGTTTTTGAAAGAATAGACTTTATTTTTAGAGCAGGTTGGGATTTTACAGAAAAACTGAGGAGAACGTACAGAGAATTCCAATATTCCTCCCTCAAACCCATCGTACTTCCTCCTCTTGTTGGTTTCCCATGATTTTAGCAACTTAGTCTGATACATCTGAAAAGTTTTAAAGAAAATTTAAAAGTTAACATTAGTATATTATTATTAACTAAAGTCCATGTTTATAATAGGTCCAATCTTTGTGTTGTACAGTTATATAAGTTTTGAATAATGCTTAATGTTATGTATTCACAATGACAGTTCCATATGGAATACTGCACTGCCCTAAAAATCCCCAAAGATTCATCTGTTTACCCTCCCTCCTTTCAAATCCCTGGCCATTAGTGATCTCTGTACTGTCTCTTTAGTTGTATCTTTTCCAGAATGCGATAAATTGTAATCATATAGTATATAGTCTTTTCAGACTGGCATCATTCACTGAGCAGTATGTGTTTAAGGTTCTTCCATGTTTTTTCATTCCTTGATAGCTCAACTTTTTTTATTGCTGAACAATATTCTATTACACGGGCGTATTAATATTTGTTCATCCATTCACCTATTGAAAAACATCATGGTTGTTTCCAACTTTTGGTAATTATGAATAAAACTACTATAAAATTTTATGTGTATAATTTTTTGCGGACATAAGTTTGCAACTCATTTGGGTAAATGCCAAGCAGCTGAGTAGCTGGATCATTAGGTAAGACTATGTTTATGAAAATGCCAGATGGTTTTCCAAAGTGGCTATATCATTTTTCATTTCCAACAGCAATGAATGAGGATTTCTTTTGCTTTACATTCTCATTAGCATTTGGTATTGTTAGTGTTTTTGACTTTAGTACTTCTAACTGATATGGAATGATCTCTTACTGTTTTGCTGTTGCTTGCTTGTTTGTTTTGAGTAATCTTTAGTGGTATTATTGTTTTAATTTATAATTCCCTAATAATATAAGAAATTAAGAATTTTTATTTGCTTATTTTCCATTTGTCTATCTTCTCTGGTGAAGTGTCTGTTCAGACCTTCTGTCCATTTATAACTTGGGCTGTTTGTTTTCATATTTTTAAGCTTTAGGGTTCTTTGTATATTTTAGATGCAGGTCCTTTATTGGATATGTATTCTGCAAGTATTTTTTACCACTCTGTGGCTCATCTTTTAATTCTCATAACAGTGACTTTCACAAAGCAGTTTTAAATTTTAATGAAGTCCAACTGATCATTTTTTCATTTCATGAGTTGTATTTTTGGTGTTGTATCTAGAAAGTCATCACAAACCTAATTCTCCTAAATTTTCTCTTATGTTATCTTGTAAAAATTTTGTAGTTTTATGTTTTAAATTTAGGCCTGTGATCCATTTTAAGATTATGTTTGTGAAAGATAAAGTTTGTGGCTAAATTAATTATTTTGCATGTAAATGTCTTATTGTTCCAATACCTTTTTTTTTTTTGGAAAAAACTATCTGTTCTTAATTATTTTTGTCCAGTTGTCAAAGATCAGTTGACTATATTTTTTGTGGGTCTATTTCGGGACTCTTTATTCTGTTCTCATTACTGTAGCTTTATAGCATGTCTTGAAATTAGGTAGTGCTGGCCCTCCAACTTCATTCTTCTTCTTCAGTGTGGTAAGGATAGGCTATTCTGAATAGTTTGCCTTTCTATATAAATTGCAGAGTATTGGCCAATATTTTAATATACACCAAATAACTGATTTTGATTGTGATTGCATTGAATCTCTATAAAGCAAGTGGGAAAGAACTGACATCTTGACAATATTGCCTTCCTATCAATGCACCTGGAATATAACTCCATTTATTTAGTTCTTCTTTGATTTCCTTCATCAGAATTTTTCAGTTTTCCTCATAGAGATCTTGCATATAGTTTGTTAGATTTTTATCTATGTATTTCATCTTTTGAGTACTAATGTAATTAAAGTTATATTTTTATTTTCAAATTCCAATTAATTGCTGGTATGCAAAAAGTACTTCAATTTTGTACATAATTAAATTTACATCTTTAAAACTTTCTGTATAGCTTATTAGTTTCAGGAGTAATTTTTTTTTATTCTTTTGGATTTTATACATGAATAATCATATCATTGGCACATAAAGACAGTTTTATTTCTTCCTTACTAACCTGTATACATTTTATTTCCTTTTTTATTACTTGCTGTAGGACCTGTAGTATGGGTGTTGAATAGGAGTGATTACAGAATACCATCTGTGCTTTGGTCCTAACTTTGGGGAAGATCTCACCATTACATACTATGTTAGCTATAGCTTTTTCAGTAGATGTTCTTTATCAAGTAGATTTGGTCATAGGGTATAATTCTTTTTGTTCATTGTTAAATTCAATTTACTAATATTTTGTTGAGGATTATTGCACCCACATGCATGAGATATATTGGTGTGTAGTTTTCTTTTTTTATAATTTCTTTGTTTTGTTTTTCTCTTTATGGCAATACTGCCCACATAGAATGAGTTAATGAGGATTAATGTTTCTTCTACTTTCATTTTCTAGAAAAGATTGTAGGCAATGAATATCATTTTTCATCAAGTGTTTCATAGAATTCACCAGTGAAACCATCTGGGCCTGGTACTTTCTGCTTTGGAAGACTATGAATTATTAATTCAAATTTTTTAAGTAGACATAGGCCTATTTAGGTTATCTATCTCTTCATATGTGATATTTTGTGGCTTGTGATTTTGAGGGAATTGATTCATATCATCCATGTTTTCAAATTAGTAAGAATAGAATTTTTCATAATATTCCCTTATTATACTTTTAATATCCCTGAGATCACCACTCATGAACCATCTTTTATTTCTTTTTTTTTTTTCTATTTGGAAAATTTAAAATGCAATTTTATATACTTTATAAAATTTTTATTTTTAATTATTATGAGTACAAAGTCTAGAAGGGGCTGGAGCTGGGTATTCCTTTCCTCAAGTTTAGTTAAGTAATTTTTCTCAAATGTTCACCTTGAGAACCTGGTTGGGTTCCTAGATATAAAACTGGATCCTTACTATTTTAGCTTTCAAAGTAGTACACACTGAGTCTCTAAAAATTTGTTAATTATAGTTTAAGTGTTCTGACCAGTAATGGTTCTAGTGGTGGGTTTCTGCTCCTGAGCTTTTGCTGTGGTTCGTGGCATCCTCCTGTCTCTCCACTTTTCAGGGCAGCAGTTTGTCTTGTTACCTCATTTCTCTTACTGATCTAAGAAGAATTGTTGATTTTCAGTGTGTTCAGCATTTTTCTTGTTGTAAGAACAGGAATGATGCCTTCCAAGCTCTTTACATGTTGGACTTGCAACCAGAAATCATTTTTTTGTTTGTTTTAATTTTTTTAATTATCATTTTATCTGTTTACATACTCTCTTTTTCTTTTATCTTAAACAGTTCTGAATTACAAAAATCCCACCAAAGTCATTTAGTATTCTGAACCCGATCATTGGCTATACCCTTGACATCTTACTGATTTTTAAACTTAATGTCTTTCTCTAATTTGGAAATCTTAGCTCAAAATTTTAGAGATATCTTTTCATATTTCCTTACACTGCTAAATCTTACTTTACCAATACAAAATATAGTAAAATTTAAAATGTATAATTAAACTTGTCAAAAATAAACATTTGTCTTCATTCATAAAGATTTTTATTTCAATATATTGATATTAAGAAGGTACAGTGTACCCTTTTAAGTGTACCCTCTTAAGAGGGTACAGGTACTACTTTTAGATATCTAGCAGTGGGATTGCTGGATCAAATGGTAGGTCTACTTTTAGTTCTTTGAGGAATCTCCATGCTGTTTTCCATAGAGGTTGTACTAATTTACATTCCCACCAGCAATGTATATGTGCTCTCTTTTCTTCGCATCCATGCCAACATTTATTGTTTTTTGACTTATTAATAATGGCCATACTGACAGAGGTAAGGTGGTATCTCATTGTGGTTTTAATTTACATTTCCCTGATGATTAGTGATGTTGAGCATTTTTTGTATGTTTACTGGACATTTACATATCTTATTTTGAAAACCATCTGTTCCTGTATTTTGCCCAATTTTTTAACGGAATCATTTGTTTGTTTCCTAACTTCTTTGTTTGAGTTCCTTATAGATTTTGCATATTAGACTTTTGTCAGATGTATAGTTTATGAATATTTCCTCCATTCTGTAGGTTTTCTATTTACTCTGTTGATTATTTATTTTGCTGTGCAGATACATTTGAGTTAATTTCCATTTATTTATTTTTCTTTTTATTGTATTTGCTTTTTGGATCTTAGTCACAAATTCTTTGCCTAAGCATATGTCCAGAAGAGTTTTTCCCAAGATTTTTTCTAGAATTTTTTTCTGTCAGCTCTTACTTATAAGTTTTACTTTGAGTTAACTTTTTTGGTATAGTGCTTAATAGGCATCATTTCATTCTTTTGTCCATGGCTCTCAATTTTCACAACCTTATTTATTGGAACAGAGCATCCTTTCTCCTGTGTATGTTTTGGTCTGCTTGGTCAAAGATAAATTGTTGAAATTATTTTGTTATGATAGAGCCTTCGACACACGAAGAACATGAATACAATTAGTCTTGTATTTTGGAGGAAGTCCTAATGATCAGTAAAATGTTTACCAAATATTAATAATTAGCTAGAAAGCAGTGTGTCACAATTTGGACAATCATAATTGAATGCAGTAAAAATTAAGGGTTTAGTTTGAACAGGCCCAGTGAATGCAATGTGAGAAAACACCTTTGGGTAAGTTTTTATGGAAACTACATAATAATATATTGGTGAGATCAAAGTGAAATGATCATATTATTTATATGTCAATGAAATTAAGAGCAACTCTAAATGTCCTGTTGATAACTACATCTTCCTGAATTGCCACTAAAATATTAAAGGTTCTCTTCCTCACTGGTTGTTCCAGATCAGCTTTTATCTGATTAGTAAATGCTGCTTGATGTGTACTATCTGCTTTTTACATACTTAGGATGTTTTTACACTGAGAATATCTAGTGTTCTTTGTTGCCTGAGGCTAACATTGATAAATTGTGTCTTGCTAATATATAAAAGTGTTTGAATGTATCCAAATTGACTTTACTTAATCCTCCTATAAAAGTTCATAACAGATGACACTTATTTTCCTAATAGCTTTAATATCAAATTATATTTTTCAGGATTATTCAATCAACTTCATAATAGAAATTTGAAATATTAGTGACCTTTCTAATCAAAAGACAACATTCAAAATGTGACTTCCTTTCTGGATCTATGTAGAATTTGAATGGTAGCATCTAAGTACTAGCTCTTCCTTTTGAATTTGAAAATATTGATTCATGATTTCAGCAACTGGAATACTTTTTTTAATGAACTCTGTAAGCAAGTATATAAAATATGCTGTTCATATTCATTGATTTTTATTTATAATTTATATATAATTATACACACTTATGGGGTATAATGTGGTGGTTCAATACATGTATACATTGTATAATAATCAAATCAAGAAATTACTATACCTATCATTTTAAACATTTATCATCTCTTTGTGTAATGACATTAAAAATATTTTCTTCTAGCCATCTTAAAATATGCACTCCATTGTTACTTGCTATAGTCACACTACTGTGTAATAGAACATCAGAACTTATTCTTCCTATCTAACTGTAACATTGTGCAGTTGGTCCAACCTCTTCTTCCCTTCTCTTTACATCTTTCCCAGACTCCTAATCACTATTCTACTATCTACTCTGATGAAATCAACTTTTTTTAGATTCCACATATGATTGAAATTATGCGGTGTTATGTCTTTCTGTGTCTGTCTTATTTCACCTAGCATAATTTTGTTCTAGGTTCATTCATGTTTCCACAAATGACTAGACTTCATTCTATTTTATATCAGATAAAATAGACATCAAGTAAAATATTATAAAATATGACAAAGAAGGCAATTGTTTAATGATAAAGGGGTCAGTGCAGCAGGAAGATATGTACATATGTATGTACCCATCACTGGAGCACTTAAATATATAAAGCAAATATTAATAGACCTCAATACAATAGGGAGGAATTGACTTCAATACAATAATAGTAGCAGACTTCAGCACCTGACTTTCAACAATGAAAAGATCATCCCAACAAAAAATCAACAAATAAAAATTAGAATTAAATTGCACTATAGACCAAATGAACGTGACGGACATTTCCAGAAAATTCTACCCAACAGCTGCACAATATACATCTTCTCAATGGCACTTTGAGCATTCTCTAAGAGCATATGTTAGGCCACAAAACAAGTTGTAAAAAAATTTAAAACTAAACGTTCATAACAAGAGGAATTTTAGAAACTGTACAAATGAAAATTAAACAACATTCTTATTAACAATCAGTGGGTCACTAAGATTAAAAATAAAATTAAAAATTTCTTGAAACAAATGAAAATGGAAACACAGCATAACAGAGCCTATGGGATATAGTAAATAGCATTCTAAAAGAGAAGTTGAAAGCAATAAACATCTACAACAAAAAAGTAGACAAATAAAAAATAAACAACCTAATGTTACTCCTTAAGGAATTAGAAAAACTGCTACAATATATGCCTAAATATCGGTAGAAGGAAAGAAATAATAAAGATCAGAGCAGGAATAAGCAAGATAGACAGGAAAGAGCAATACAAAAGAGCAATGAAAAGAGTTAGTTTTTTGAAAGAAATAAACAAAATCAACAAACCTTTAGCTAGACTAAGGAAAAAAGAAAGAAAACTCAAAACATAAAATCAGAAATGAAAAAAGAGACATTACAACTGATACCATAGAAATAAAATGAAACTTTTATTTATTCAGCTTTCTGAAATCCTTTTATATTGGTTTCAATTATATTGGAACAGAGCTACTGAGCAACTGACAAAAACAAACAAAGAAAAAACAGTCACTCTAATATGTCTATTCTGGATGTCAGATCATCAAAGATTGATTTCTTCATACATATTACTTCCTGGAGCTCGAGTTGTGGGATACCTTTATTATATGTCATTTCACTCTGAGATGTTCTCCATATGTTGTGGATCTCTCCTTGCAGTTACTGAAACATTTTTTGACAGCTTTATAAACTAAAACTATCGCAAACAAGTAAAAATATATTTTCAAAATCACACAGAATTTGGCTTCTTCAGAATTTAAGGAGGTAGAAATGTATTTCTCATAGACAATACCTTATTTTTTTATTTTCTTATAGTTTCCTATTTTTATATGTTGTTATAATTTATTCAGAAAATGTATACTTATTTAAAATAAATGAAGCAAAATTAGGGAGCATCATTTATCATGCTCTTGCTTTTCCTGCTCCAAAGTGGTTCATTAATTTTTTTGCATATGTCCTCCATGGAAAGATACTCCTTTTATTTCAGTGTATTTCAAAAAATAAAGAGAAATAGGGATTTAACAAAAAATATCTTAAAATCCATTTACAATTATTTAACCTTGGTATACAAATGAAAAGGGTAAAGAGTCAGATTAAATTTGGTCATTATGGAATATATTGATTATCTCTTTGCACAGAGACAGAAAAATTACTCTGTCTATGCTATGCCTAAATTTTGATATGCATTGATCTGAAATACCTCAGAGAGACAAAAGATTATTTTGATTTATTGAGCTTTCCTCCCTAAGTAAGATAAAGGAATTGATTTAGTATTTATTATTTCATCATTTCTCTCACTTAATCCCAGGAGAAAAGTGATGAATTGGGGAAAATCTCTCCTTTCTAATGCATTAGCACTGGGGAGGAAAGTGACTGTGAATAATTGGAAGAAAAGGAACATTATCACAGCTATGTGTCCTGGCCACAGACTGGTGCCACTGTGCCTGGTGTGTTACATTTATCCTTCTAGTAATACACTGAAATGCAGCACAATTATTTTTGCTTTTTCTAGGGCAGGAATGGGCTAAGCTTATTCCATGCGGTTAAACTCCAGACCATTTGGGGTCATTGACTTTTAGTTCATTTTTAACTATGTCCATCCCAAGAGGAACAGTGTTCAGATATGTGGTGTGCTACCTGGAGATAGGTGTGGGAGAATGACAGAGCCAGGGAGCCATTATCACTCCAGAATACCAATATAATTCTCTTTGGGGTCATTTTATTGCTATATAAAATGCATTTAATAGAATAAAGACATAAAGGAGAGATAAGGAGGAATAAAATAAACTGTCTATAAACTACATGTCAATTTCAGAAACCAATCTGAAATATTTTAGCTCCTCTGTATTCCTTATTGAGCTCCAATTTCATTTCTTTACTAGTGTAGCAGATCAATCAAGAACATGAACTGTAGAGCTAAATTACCTTTGTCCTCACCTCTCATTAGTATTCTATTGGATGGTAGTGACAATTAAATTGGTTGAGACAAGTAACGAATTTAGAACAGCTATTGGTACATAGTTAACTTTTAAAATGCATGGTTATTTTTATTCTCTTTTAATCTCATGGGATTAGTTGTGAAACTCAAAATGGAAATTTCAGAATATGTGATAAATTTTATAGGTAAAGCCTAACACTTCAACAATAAGAAAGATAAATTCATAAAAATGTAAATATCTAAAGACTAGATTCATATCTAAAAGTGTATGAAGTAGAACAGAATGGAATTTATAGTGTGCTCTTTGGGATGTTTTTGGTGTTATTACAGAAGTATAATTATGATGTGCCCCTCTACTGAATCATGCCACAAATGTGATCAGTCTATGTAAAAGAGACTGGTCTTTTGGTGAAAGGGGTTTTTGGTATGGTTTAAGTTAGTATACCTTCATTCATTCATTTATTTGTTTTTGAGACAGATTCTCTCCCTGTTACCCTGGGTAGAGTGCAGTAGTGTCATCATAGCTCACTGCAACCTCAAACTCCAGGGCTCAGGCGAAACTTTTGCCTCTGACTATGAAGTAGCTGAGACTACAGTCACACATCATGACACCTGGCTAGTTTTTCTTTATTTCGTAGAGACTAATTTTTCTATTTTTAGTAGACACAAGGTCTCATTCTTTCTCAGGCTGGTCTTTACTTCCTAAACTCAAGCAATCATTCTGCCTTGGCTCCCAGAGTACTAAAATTATAGGCGTGAGTCACAATGCCCTGCCTATAATTTTTCTTTCTTTTTAATTTGGAGTATTACTGGGGTACAAATGTTTGGTTACATAAATTGCCTTTACACTGTCTGAGTTAAAGCTACAGGTATGCCCATCCCCCAAATAGCACTTGCTGCATCCCTTAGGAGTGAGTTCACCTTTCCTCTCTTCCCCCTTCCCACCTGTCCAACACCTGATGAATGATGCTTCCACATGTGTGCATAAGTTTAGATTGATTAGTACCAATTTAATGGTGAGTACATGTAGTGTTTGTTTTTCTATTCTTGTGATACTTCACATAGTAGAATGGGCTCCCATTCCATCCAGGAAAATACAAGAGGTATTAGTTCACTATGTTTTTTATGGCTGAGTAGTACTCCATGATAAACATATACCACATTTTATTAATTCACTCATGGATTGATGGGCACCGGGTTGTTTTCACATCTTTGCAATTGTGACTTGAGCTGCTATAAACATTTGAGAACAGATGTCTTTTTAATAGAATGTCTTTTTTTCCTTTGGGTAGATACCCAGTAGTGGGATTGCTGGATCAAATGATAGTCCTATTTTTATTTCCTTGATGTATCTTCATACTACTTTCCATAGAGGTTGTACTAGTTTGCAGTTCCACCAGCAGTGTATAAGTATTCCTTTCTCTCTGCATCTATGCCAACATTTGCTGTTTTGGGACTTTTTGATAAACGCCATTCTCATTGAAGTTAAGTGATAATTTTGTTATGGTTTTGATTTGCATTTCTCTGATAATTAGAGATGTCGAGCACTTTTTCATATGTTTATTGGCCATTAGTATATCTATATTCTTTTGAAAAGTATCTGTTTTTGTCCTTTGCCTACTTTTTAATGGGTTTGTTTAATTTTTATTCTGGCTGATTTTGCTGAGTTATATATAGTCACTAGTTACCATCCTTTTATTGGATATTAACATTTGAATATTTTATTTCATTCTGTAGGTTGTCTATTTACTGTAATGCTAGTTTCCTTGGCTGTGCAAAAGCTTTGTAATTTGATCAAGTCCCATTTATTTATTCTTGTTGTTGCTGTGATTGCCTTTGGGGTCTTCTTCATAAATTCTTTGCATAGGCTGATGTATAAGAGCTTTGCCCACATTCTCTTCTAACATTTTTCTGATTCCATGCCTTAGGTTTAAGTCTGTTATCCATCATGAGTTGATTTTTGTGAGTAGTGAGAGGTGTGAATCTTGTTTCAATCTTTTACACCTGGCTATCTAATTTTCCAAGCACCATTTATTCAAGAGGGATTCTTTTCCCCTGTGTATGTTTTTGTCTACTTTGTCAAAGATTAGATGGCTGTATGAGGTATGAGGATGGTGTTATATCTGGGTTCTTAGTCCTGTTGCATTGGTCTATGTCTCTGTTCTTGTGCCAGTGCCATACTATTTTGGTTACTATAGCCTTGTAGTATAGCTTGAAGTCTGAAATAGATGTTTCTCAATTTGTTCTTTTTGCTTAAGTTTGCTTGGCTATATGGGGTCTTCTCTGGTTCCATATGAGGCATAGAATTATTTTTTCTAAATCTCCAGAGAATGACACTTGTGTTTAATATGGATTACATTGAATTTGTAGAGCACTGTGGGTAGTATAGATATTTTAACACTGTTGATTCTGCCAACCCATGAGCATAGTATGGTTTTCCATCTGTTTATGTCCTCTGCTATTTCCTTCCTCAGTGTTTCATAGTTCTCCCTGTAGAAGTCTTTCACCTTCTTAGTTAAATATATTTGTAGGTATTTTATTTTATTTTTTGCTATTGTAAAAGGTATTGAGTTTTTATGCCTATACCTTTGTTTTTTAGGCTGTTTATAATAGTTCCCTCATTCCCACTCTGTGAAGTCTGTGTAACAGCAGATTTATTCTCCCCACTTTTGTGGGATCCTCCTATCCTTTTTTGCCATTTTATTATCCACTCTGCATAATTAAGACTCAGTTTCTGCCTATAACCACATGTTCTTTTTTTACTTTCTATTCATCCTGTTGAAATGTTCATATTATTTCTGATCTTTGCCTTTTCCACTCTCAATTATTGAACTTGACTTTGTGTCACATTCTCACCATTCTCTTAGTTTCCCCAAAACCATTTGAAGGTAACATATCTTAGAAAATATCCTTTCATTATTATTGTTGTTGTTGTCATTATTAAAAATGGCATCTTCCAATCACTCTTCAAGCATCATATGTTATCTTTTTTAATATTTAAAATAATTCTATAAAATAAATATTTTTATTCTAATCATACAGCAAAGATGCTGAGCCACAGACAGATTAAGGAATTTGGCTAGGGTAATATGGCTTTATTATAATTGGCAGTACATTTGAGTGGATCCATGTATTAGGGAAATTGATGGGGAAACACTATCTTTTTGTGCTAAATGTGAAGTTCATTTAATAAATATTTATTGAGAAATTTCGCCCCAATGATTTTTAGGTTTTAAAAGTTTATAAAAATTAATTAAGTTAATATAATTCTGCCCTAATTAAATTCTGGCTAACTTGCCATAAATTAATTAATTTCTAGCAGGCTACCCAGAAATTAACTAAAATAGGGTAATGAGCAATTGATGAGCCCCCAAAAATCAGAATAACATGATCGGATTCAGAGAGAAGAGTTACATGTGGTATAAATTCGAAAAGGGAAAATAGGAATTGGTTCTGGCACTGACACACAACCATGCTGCAGAGAAAAGAAGGAAAGAAATATCTATGCCTATTTGAAATTTGGCCTTTGATAGAAAGTCATCAATGAAACCATTCTATAGAATTATGTTTTCCCCAAAGGTTCAATTCTGCCTTCTAAATGAAATTAACTTGCAGTCAGAGATAGAAGTAAAGAAAAAGTGAAAACTGAAAAAAGCCTTTATTCTGGATTTTCTTTTAAAGGCATGAGATATCTCCAAACAATATAGAATTATGAATCACATACACAAAGATACTGTAGCTAGTACATTAATTATGCTTAAACTCCAGAAATCTTGCAATGGGAGAGAAGACACATGCTGGGAGCAATAATTCTGCCAATAATTTACATAGATTCTTGGAAAGAATTTAATTAGAATACAATTTTACAGCTAAATAGAGAGCTGTTATGCCAAGAAATATTAATCAAAATAGTGGCAATCTATCTTGAGACATTTTTTGAATTAACTCCTGAACTGAGAGATTTAGAAAATACAACTAAATGAAAAAAAATATATATATATATATATTATTTTAAAAATAACTCTGGTGATATAACTAGAAAGCAAATACAGATTAATAAAATGATACTGCTTTATGACTCTGCTTGTGGGAAAAGTGGAGCAGAAATAGGCACAAGCCAAGTAAGATCAGTATGACATGATTCCGCTCTTAGTGGGACAAACCAGCATAAAGAATAGTGCAGCTGAGATGTCATATTTTAGAGTTAAATATATCAGTGTCCTTCTGGCCATGCAGGAAAAGTTAAGATTTGACTAAGTATAAGTTTTTAGGAATCCCTAAGGTGAGCTTTAACTTCATGTTGAACTCTAGAAAGAGGTTCAAGTGTGTAATTATTAGATGTTTAGAAATGTTGCCAGTGGCTTTAAGAGCCAATTTATGCTGTTAGGTAGTTGCTTATCTGCTGCTAAGTTATCTTAATGTTCTTCTATCTTAGCTCTAGAATGTTTGTGTTTGTTTTTTTTTTTTTCTCCCATCATTTTGCCCATTGTAGGGTTTGGAAAAGAAAAATAAAAAACTATCAGCATGTGTATGCATTCCTATGTGTGTATGTGTGTGTGTACACCTGTATGTGTTTCTATTGTTGGTTATGATTATATTATTCTAACTCCCGGGTTGATTTTAAGTTACCAAAGATTCATATGGAGTCCTCTTGGATCCTAGTAATATGAAAATATGAATTCTTAAGACATAACTGAATATGTATTTTTTTTTTCAGATTGCATAAGTTACCACTGTTTTATTTGGTTTTGAACTAGTCCCAGAGTAAATACATTTGCATTTTCTCTATGCAAAGTTGGAAAACTAAAATGTGTGGAATAAAACATCTGACTCTCATAACCTGATCTTTTACTTTTCCACAGTTGTAGGCTTATACATAGACATAGCTTGTCAATTACGTTTTATAGGCACCCACGACATCCCAAATTAGAAGATACAGTATTGCCTAATGGGTTTTCAAGATGCCTAAAATTTCTGTGATTATTGTTATTTTCTAGGTTTGAAGAGATATTAAATATCACTTATACCACTAAAATTTCAATCCTGCCAAGCATACTGTTTTGAACATCTTAAGTACACAGTATAAACATGCTGAATAAAGGAATCATATATCATAGTCCCTAAATCCAACACTTTGTCTTTATCAAAATTGTGTATTCCATAATTCATCTGAATCATTGATAAAAACAAGTCCAAGTGTGAATCACCAATGCATAGAAACAGATTGCTCTGTCAACAGGATATCAAGTGGAAATATTGAAGACAAATGTTCTTTCTTCTTTTGGATTGGGGAAGAAACTAGAAAAATCCAAAACTTGGATCTTATTTGAAGAACTGGACCAAGTTCAGGACCCTAAGAAATCAGGAGTGGAAAATAGAAGAGTCCTTGAGAATGTATTCTTTTTTTTTTTTTTTTAACATTTTACTTATTGTCAGTAATGTGCCTCTGTGTCTCAGGAAAAGTATGAAAATGTATGACTTAGGAATGTGGTGTCCAACCTCCAGGATGTGGACTGGTACCAATATGTGACCTGTTAGAAACTGGGCCACACAGCAGAGGTGAGTGGAAGGCAAGCAAACAATGATTCATTTGTATTTACAGCCATTCCCCATAGCTTGCGTCATAGCCTGAGCTCCGCCTGCTATTAGATCAGCGGCAGCATTAGATTCTACATTACGGTGAGATGTATAATTGTTTAATTTTATATTACAATGTAATAATAATATAAATAAAATGCACAATAAATTTAATGCACTTGAATCATCCCAAAACCATTCCCCTCTAGCCCCACTTGTTCTGTAGAAAAATTGTCTTACATCAAACAGGTCCCTGGTGCCAAAAAGTCTGTGAACCATTGACCTAGGAGACACCAGACCTAAGTTCTGGCCTGCAATATGGTTAAACTTACCTATAAACTCATCAGTATATGAATGAACCTACTTGACAAACAGTTCCAAGTACTACAAATCATCAATCATTTTTGACTGACAGGCTATTTTCTTTAATAATTGTAAAAATATGAGTGGAAGTAAGCTTTCCCCAGGAAAGAACCTATTTATTAGTTGTATTTCCATTTATCATTGTTTGTTTGTTTCCTTGAAATACATTACTCTTGATAATATCAATATCAATCTCCAAACTGACACTTTCGTGCAAGCTTTTAAAATGTGCTGAATTTATATCTATTCTTAGCAGAAGACAATGTGTAATTATCCAAATTCATTCCACAAAACATTTTAAAAGCTTTTGTAAAGATTGGAACATAGTCAAATTAGAGATTACATCAATATAAATAAACTATATATGTATTTTCATCTAGTTTAAAGCAAGCTGGCAGACCTAGCAGGAACCTTACTCCAAGTCACAAAGAACTTCATTATACATGCGAAAGAATATCTCTACACCAGTAGGGAACTCTATTGCAATGACTTGGCATGGTCGACTAAAGTCACAAGGGAAAATACGTTGAAAGATTTAAAGCTTAGATTCAAATTAATTTTTTGTGCCAATGAAATTGTATCATCATACCAAAATGGAGATACAGTAAATACTTACATATTAAACCAACCATATCACAAATACTAATAAATTATGACATTGTTATCACAGGACAGTATTCCTCCAATCACTACTTTAGGTTTAATTTCTCATTTCTCCTTAGAGTTGTCAGTGTTCTGCCTAATGTACTGTTCTCTCTTCACTAATAATATACTTACTTAGTAAGAAATTTTCTAATAGTGATTTAGTTAGCTCTGAATTAAATTATCTGAAATATGAATGCTATGACATAATGAATACTATAACTAATATTTAGAAAAATAATCGATATAGACAAATCACTAATAGAAATAAAAATAACATGATATAGTTTGGGTACTGTTTATGATCAGTTTTATGATAATTGTATATCAAGAAGTTTATCTGAGCTTATTTACCTATTTGGAATATTAGGAGAAATAGACTTGCTTCCCAAAGTATTATCCTTACACCAATAATATCATTATTATCTGGGGGTTTGAAAGAAAGGCAATCTTATTTATTAATAGATCCTCCACCCCAAACCTACTGAATCAGAATTGTTTGCAGTTAAACAAAATCTTCAAGTGAGCCAACTGCCTATTGACTTTTGAGAAACTATTGGCCGGGAAGACTTCAATCACTGTATCTCTATCCCATCTGTTTATCTTTTGCCCTAATCACAAGTCTGATCTGAAGAGCAGACAGATTATCATAGCTGAGATTACTTCTAAAAAAAAAAAATTACTGCTAAATTTAAGGTTCATCCATTGTCTTTTCATAAAGTTCTCCTTAGAAAACAGGTAAATCAATAACCTGAGCAATTTAATGTATTTCTAGTATGACATTAAAATGACTTTAAAATTTAGAAATTTGACTAGTACTCATTATCAACTAGCTATAATTTGATAATCATTGTATAAAATTTGATAACTCTAGGAATAGAGACTTTTTCTTTATATCATTCTAATTATGCCACATAGAATATATGGCAAATGGAAAGTTGGATAAACTTATTGATTATCCTATAATAATTTATTTTGATCAAAATACATGAAGGACATATAACCATAAATATTTGTTATATATACAAATTTAATCAATAAAGTAGAATTTAATGGTAATATCATTTTAGTGATTCTTGGTTTTTTTTTTTACAACTAATTGCAGATGAACATACTCTCACACTCATGAATTCATATCTGTATATCATTTAATATTTCTAATATTTCTCCTATAAATTAAATTCAAATTCATTTCTTTTTGCTTCCTAATCTTATATATTGGAATATGGCACAACTGATAAAATTCTTAAGTACATTTTAAAAATATAATGTTAACAACAAGACTTTGTATTTTATTTTATACTTGACCTGTACTGATATTACTTACTTTTGCTGTTTAAAACTATATTCAGATATTAAGAAGGAAATTTACCTTAGACAACATCCCGAGTTATTAATCACTTCTTAAAATCATTATGGGAACTGATTATTAAAATAGTGTTATTTTCTAAAGATGTTTTAACATTCTTAATGGGTTCAATACTTATTTTTAATTTTAAAATTTCCTACAAAAAGAATAGTTTTGTCCATGTGGCAAATTACCTGGGATTGGATAACATGATATACAGTTAGTTTTAAATGGAAGCTATTTATGTTTCTAACAGAAATACTATATGAAGTAACACCACCCTGAAATATTCTAAATTATCAATCATCTATGCCAGTTAGGTAATGGCTTCCTATTAATATTAATGGAAATTGAATGTAAATGCCCAAGAATAAAATTAAGGCTACAGTGAATTCCTAATTACTAGGGCATAAGAGTTTGTGATAGTGACCCTTTAAAAAAGACAAAAGTGCTTACTAGTAGCCCTCGGGTAATAACAAAACAAATCTTACAGTAGTGCTTAATTGGGTATGATCAGTCAAAATGCCTGAATCTGGGAAAACAATTTAGTTGTTAAACATTAAAGCTTCTAGAAGCAGTGTTGCATGCTGCTTTCCTTAAAAGGTTATGTTTTAATTGAATGTGTTAGGGTAAAATCATCTGGTAAGGCAAACAATTGTGGGAATGTGTGTTTCAGAAAATAACATATTATGGTTTTCACATTCAAAATAATTTCATGAGAATAGGAAAATATAAATTATGATTTCTCCTCCTCCTTCCCCTACTTATCTGCTGTCCTCTTCAAATTTTCACCTCTGGATTTCCTTAGATTCTCCAGCCTGTGTTCATCCCTCCTCCACATTCTTCATGAACTCTTCCTTTTCCTCTCTTTTTGTTATTCTCGATATTGCATGAAAATTTCAACCATGTTATTGCTAAATAAATATTGCTATTGCCTTATATAAGTGTTGATTGTCTCTTATCTGAGCTTGAAGAACTAGTCTTTCTGATATAGTTTCTACTATATTATAGGTTCTACTTACTCTATATCATGTTCTGTGAGCCAGGAAGTTTTCTTCCCAAAACCAATATTTGGTCATATTACTCCCCTTACTAAACCTTTAGAACTTTTCCAATCCGAACTCTTGTACATTACATTAAAGTCTTTCACAATCTGGCAGCAAACTGCACTTCCAGACTTAAATTGCATTTCTTCCATATGTTCTAATTGTATCAAAAGCTCACAGTTCTCTTCAGTTAGAAATGCATTTGTCTGTATCAATTCCTTTCCTTAGGTTTCCTCCAGTTATATTTATTGTCACTTACTTTGTTTGAAAGCACTAATTAATGGTACTTTATTGCAAGATTTTCACAGGTCTATTTTTTCTGGTAGATTATAAGTGAAAATTTTTGTTGTTGTTTATTTATTAAATCCTCAAGCCTAACCACAAAATAGCCACTCAAAGTTTCTATTTTCAGTTAGTGAAGGAATGCAGATTGATTCTTTGCAGAGGGTTTCTTAGTCTGATTAAAATATATGTAATCTTGGTTAGTATAAGAAAGGTGAAGTGGCTGTTTGACTATATATTGAGACATTTTTCTTTCTTGAAAATATTTTAGTTTATTTTTAGTAAATAGTAAAATAAAATCGCTAGAAACAATGTTAATCAGGGTTTAAACAATTAATACTTTTTGAAATCAATTATATTATGAATCAGTTATCTGCACTCCTATACTACTTAGCCAAATAATATTCATATTTATACCCATTTCTCTCTGTTGTTCAGATAAAAATAATTGAGTCTAAGCGATTTTATTCACCTTTTATACTACACCGCTTAAGAGTTTGCTGGATTTTTAGAAAAAATAAAGCAAACTTAAAAAAATTAATGAAATATACTTAGAAGAGGGATCCAGAAAAGTTGACCTTGCTCTCCCAGACAGGCTTATAGGAATACTATACAGACATTGAGCTGTTTTCTAAGGTGCAGAGTTGCTGATGAAGTGAATACCATGCCTTTTCTGATTGTGCTTCCTGAATAAACCAAAGGACATAAACTTGTGAAACTTATGAAAAGAGATCTGTAGTGAATCATGACGACTGTAGTTAATAACAATATATTGTATCCTTGAAAATTGCTGAGAGTAGATTTTAAATATTCTCACCACAAAAAATAAATATGCGAGGTAATGCATATGTTAAATAGTGTAATTTAGCCATTCTGCAATGTGTATATACATGAAAATATAATTTTACTTGGCAATGTAAAAAATATAAAAATTGGATATAAAAAATAAAACACTATCAGAGTTATAGATCTATTTCTTGTACCAATATATTTTATTCATATTTGTTTTAGTTCTGATGGAATAAAAGGATGTATCTTAAAAAGGAATCACAAGAAAATAATTTTCAGAAGCTAAAAATTAAATTAGTATTGTAAGAATATCTTTGCTTTCTATATATACTTTCTCTCTGACATTTTGAGCTAGTGGATAATAAAGTTTAAAGCTCTCTGTCAAAACAGAAACTGGCCTTTTTTCCATAAAGAAATTCTGATCTAATTATTATCTTATAAAATGAAACCATTTTTGCATTTTTTCATGTTCAAGATGAAAATAAGTATAACTCAATTAATTTCTATAATTACTCTATAGTTCAGTGACTTATAAGAAATTCCCATTTTTGAGGGAGTGCCTACATGAATGTAAGAGTATTAAAAATAACTTTAATAATTGTGTTATATTTTACTAATCCTAGTCACTAATAACCAGTCTCCTGAACAAAAGTTTTTGAGTATGGTTAAATAGTTAATGCTAAATTTTCTACATTTTGTAGGCATTGTCAAATGTGGAAAAGTAGGCCATCATTCTAATGCTTGCAATTAAGGCTTCTTTGATGAAGTTTATTATCTACACTATGCCAAGAAAAGAAAAACTAAAGTTGGGACTTTGATATTCTATCTCCCACGTGAAACCTTTTCTGTTCATTGTGAACCTTTATGCTTCTCCTCCAAGAGAGAAGAAAACGTTTTTTTGGGTTTTTTTTGATACATAACTATTTGTCATCTTACTTCAGGTTTCAGTAGTATATGACATTGGAGTTTGTTTTCTTAAGGAAAGAAAGCACCTAAGCTATTTTTGAGTGCATACCTGACTGGTATCAGTAACTCTTACACTCCAATCACTAACCACACTGATTGGTATGGGGGTGGCCAACTGATCCCTGCTGGTTCAACCATATTTTTCTGAGGGCAAAATATTTGGACACTGACAGAATAAATTATTTAGTTCTGATGGAACAAAGGTGAATAGAATATGCCTATATTTAAAATAATTCTACAGAAAGGTGAATGCCAACTGGAGATCTCTGTAGGTTCTGTTTATCAGGTTGAGACATTCCTGCTTAATAATAGTTTCCTGAAAGTTCAAATCATAAATAGGTTATGACTTTTCTTTTTTTTTTTTTTTTTTTTTTTGAGACAGAGTCTCACTTTATTGGCCAGGCTAGAGTGAGTGCCGTGGCGTCAGCCTAGCTCACAGCAACCTCAAACTCCTGGGCTCAAGCAATCCTGCTGCCTCAGCCTCCCAAGTAGCTGGGACTACAGGCATGCACCACCATGCCCGGCTAATTTTTTCTATATATATTAGTTGGCCAATTAATTTCTTTCTATTTATAGTAGAGATGGGGGTCTCACTCTTGCTCAGGCTGATCTCGAACTCCTGAGCTCAAGCGATCCGCCCACCTCGGCCTCCCAGAGAGCTAGGATTACAGGCTTGAGCCACCGCGCCCGGCCAGGCTTTTCTTAACTTTAATAAAATACTTCAATATCTATTTTGATAAAAGCATGTGTTTTTTGTCTTTTATTCTAATAATATAAAGTATTACGTTGATAACTTCCCCATTTTAAGCCAACTTGAATTCCTGAGATAAATGCCACTTGTAGGATATTTTATACCTTTTCTACACTGTTTGAAATATTTGCAAATATATTTTTAAATAATCAGTCATCATAAGAAAATTGATTAGTAATGTCTTTGCCAGGTTGTGGTACAAGAGTTATGTTGGCCTCATAAAATTAGTTGGGAAAAGTTTCATTCTACCCACTTCTTTGAAAGAGTTTGTTCAGGAGAGCTATTTTTTCTTTAAATATGTGATAGAATTTATCACAGGAAACATTTATAATTGATGTTTTCTTTTTTCTGTTTAATTACTTTTTTATTTCAAAATATTACAGGGACACAAACGTTTTTGTTATATGGATAGTTTTGTAATGCTTGAATCAGGGCTATTAGTGTGTCCATCACCTGAATAGTGTTCATTGTGCTCATTGTACTCTGCCTCCTCCCTGTTACTTGATTTCTAATTACATTAACTTCCCTCTGTGCCCATGTGTGCCCATCAGTTAGTTCCAATTTACTAGAGTACATGTGGTGTTTGTTTTGCCATTCTTGGGATACTTTGCTTAGAATAATTTCCAGTTACATCCAGTTACATTTACAATTCCCTCCAAATTGCCGTGAAAGACATTAATTCATTTCTCTTTTATGACTCAGTAGTACTCCATGGTATACATATACCATGTTTTATTAATCTACTCATTAATTGATGGACACTTGGGTTGATTCCACATCTTTGAAATTATAAATTGTGGTCCAATAAATATTCTAGTGGAGATGTCTTTTTGATAAAATGATTTCTTTTGCTTTGGATAGATACCCAGTAGTGGGATTGCTTGACCATGGTTTGCTCACATTTATTTTGAGGAATCTCCATGCTGTTTTCCATAGAGTTTGAACTAATTTGCAGTCCCACCAACAATGTATGAGCATTTCTTACTTTCGGAATCCACGCCAGCATCTACTGTTTATGGACTTTTTAATAAAAGTCATTCTAGCAGGGGCGAGGAGAGATCTCATTGTGCTTTTAATTTGCATTTCCCTGATGATTAGTGATATTGAGCATTTTTTCATATGTTTCTTGGCCATTTGTCTATCTTTTTTCGAAAAACTTCTGTCATGTCTTTTGTCCAATTTTGAAGTGTTTTTATTTTATTTTCTTGCTGATTTGTTTGAGTTCTTTGTAGATTCTGTATATTAGCTCTTTATCCAAATATATAGTTTGCAAATATTTCCTCCTATTCTGTATGTCATCTATTTGCTCTGTTGATTATTTCCTTTGCTGTGCAGATGCCTTTTATTTTCACCAAGTCCTACTGATTCATTTTTGTTGTTGCTGTAATTGTATTTGGGGTCTTAGTTATAAATTATTTGCCTAGGCCTATATCTAAAACAAATTTTCCAATCTTGAGCAAAAAGAACGAATCTGCAAGGCATCATATTACCAGACTTCAAACTATACTACAGGGGTATAGTAACTAAAACAACATGCTATTGGCACAAAAATAGAGACATAGACCAATGGAACAAAACAGAAAACCCATATATAAAATCATCTACCTACAACCAACTGATATTTCACAAAGCTGATAACACCATACGCCGGGGAAAAGAATCCCTATTTGATAAATGGTGCTAGGAAAATTGGATAGCTATGTGCAAAAGAATAAAACAGGACCCCTATTTTTCACCACTTAATTAAATTAATTCAAAATGGATAGGACTTAAATGCTAAAAGAAAATGTAGGATAAACTCTTCTAGACATGGGCATAGGCAAAGAATCTATTATAATTTTCCTCTTCATTTCTTCCTGCATTTTCATACTTCTGTATTCTTACTGACTTAACATTATTAGGAGTTTATTGAGTAATTGCATGTTGGTGATATTACCTTAGGTCTTGTTTTACTGAAACATTTTAAATTTCATATATATTTTTGAAAACATACAATTTTAAGCTGGCACATATTTCATTTTAGTACTTTGAGGATATTATTCTATTATTTTCAAGCTTTCATTGTTTCTGTTGTCAAGTCAGCCATTAGTCTATTTTTACATTTTTAGTGATTTTCCTTTTTTTCTCTCAAGACTCTTAAAATGTTTTCTCTATTTTCCATTTTATTTTGAGCATTTTAAACATGAAGTGTCTATATCTAAAAAAAATTTAAGCATATATTTTCCATCTGAGAGTATGTAGAAATTATTGAATTTGTTTTTCATTAGCTTTGGCAAATTCTCTTTCTTTATCTTTTCAAAGAGTTGCACTGATTCTTTTATATTCTTCTTCTGAGTTTCCAATTATACTTTTTAAAAATCACTTCATATCTGCCAACTCTTTTTCCTTCTTTTTTGTATTTTTTAAAATTCCTTATCTATCTCAGTTTTGCTCTGGAAGTTTTCTTCCACTGTATTCCATTTACTAATTCTCTGTTTAGCTTCTGACCTATTCAATTTAATAATTCCCTAATTATCTCTGCCTAATTTCCTGTTAAAACTTTCAATAAATTTTTAATTACAGTTGCTATATTGTTATGTGTTAGAATTTTTATTAGGTCTTTTTATAGTTTCTAGTTCTCTCTTAAAATTCACAAACTTGAATTTCATTATCTTGAACACATTAATAATAAGCTCATATACAGCATCTTTTTGAAATTTCTTCCCAAATTGAGAGGGCATTCACCACCAACAAAAAACTATCTATGCTGTTCTAGCCCTTAAAATGTTTCCAAAGTATGAAAGGGTTCACCTCCTAGCTTTCACCTTTACCAGTAGCCTATGTCCTCATGGAAAAGGTGGTCCTAAATGTTCAACTACTTCTACCAGAGACGTTTTTCTGGTAATAATTTTATAATTATCCTAGGTCTTTAATGTTTACAAGCAAATAATTTTTGTATACTTTATCTGGAGAGCAGGAGAGTTGATCCAAATTATCGAATTTTCATTGAATGAAAGCAAAAGTTGGATTTTGGTCTATATATTTATAATATGCTCTTTACAAAGTATATTTGTGTTTAAATGGATTTGTGTGAGTATATGTACGTATATTTTTTTAATATATAAGAAGAAAAGTTGTTTGCCTTGCTACAATAACTGATTTTTTTTCTTTTTCTTTTTATGGTCAAGTGGCCAGTGGCTCAATTGATTTTCCCAATTTGGAGTTGAAGCACAGGAATCTCAGGATTGGATATAGTTCATTTGGAAAGAAAAATCCACAAGAGTATTGGAATAAGGCTTCTGTTTTTTATCTGTCCAGACATTTCCAGCTTGATTACAGATGCGGTGATAAGAGCCAGCAGGACATTTAGAATTATATTGGAACTTTTTATTTTCAGAATGTTTTAAATTATATTCATTCAGAAGTTAACCTTATATCACACTTATAATCGGCCCCTATTTGCAACTGTTTCAACCAATATTTTCCTCATAGAAAAAATCAAGTTTATAAGTTTCTCAGTTGTCAAAGAGTAAAAGATGCTTTTGTCTGACATTTTGAGATGTCTATGAAATATCAAGGCAACCTAGTGATTAGGTAATTGAACCAAGCATTAGTAAGCTTAAAGCAAACGGTTGGTCACTTTTTTAACTGTTTATACTAAAAAGGCATATAACAGTACAAGAGAAAAAAACAATGATAATTCCCAATACAATTTAATGACATTTTCAAATTTTTCTTAGGAGGCTAGGATGCAAATATAATCAGAAATTAAGTACAAGGAAGCAAATATAAGGTACAGCCTAACCTATTGGAAGTGTGATTTGTCTTGACATTTTCTTTTATTTAATCATTGATAGCATTAGGAATTGGTCTTATTCTTTTTTTAGTAGACATTTTTACAGAAAGAGTAAATATTTACATATTTTTAAATAGGGAGTTGTAAAGTATGTATATCCCATTTATTTATTCAATGGATCAATGTTTAAATATGTGGTTAAATTATACTTAAGAAAGATAGCCAATATATTTCTAGAGAAATAAGATCTGTACTATGTTCAGAAGGGACTTTTAAATGATAGTCATCTGTGTATAAGGTAATTTATCATATTATTAATCGAATGGCATAATGAAATATTTTAAGAAGTTATTTTGTTGGGGCAACAAATATTTAGCATAATTTAATTGTTACTTATATAATTATATTATCTTCTTTCACTCTAAAATGAAGTGTTTTGAAATTTGCATTTCAAATAAGAGCAAAATATCAAGAAAGATGTAGCCACTTCCAAAAGCCAAATTATTTTAGAAGTAATAATAGTTTTTTTCCAAACTCAAATATGAAAAATGCCCATTATTAATATTAGTAAATGGTAATATTTGAATTATGACTTCGAGTCCACATTTAACTACTTTGCTCTTCTGCCTCTCAGAATAAATATTTTTCATTTGAGTGCAATGGAAATAGAAAGCATTTGATAAAAGCATCTATATAATTCTAAAATTGATATATACCTATAAAATATTTATTGTCTTATATACAATTCTAAATTATGTGTTGTCAGTAATTCTCTATAGAATCTGAACTAGTTTTCCTTTTATGATTCTTATTTGAATAAGGAAGGACCTTAAGGTTGATAACTATGAATTGTAGCAAACACAAATCTACCCTGGGAGTACAAAACAAGACCATTCCCATAACAACCATCATGCCTATTGCCCAGATACAGGCTCCTAATACCATTCTCCAATAAAAAGAAACAGAATTCCTTGGAGAAATGGCTAATCCCATGTCTGGGGCGGGAAATATATAAGAGGAACCTGGAGAAGCTTGTAATGCCAGAAAATAAGAAAGTACTATAAAATAAAACAAAAAATATCACAGTGATGGGGATATGTGAAAGGGCCATTCGTGATGGCCTGTGCTTATAGTCTCAGCTACTCAGGAGACTGAAGTGGAAGGATCACTTGAGCCCAGGATCTGAAGTCCAGCCTGGGCAACATGAGACCCTCATGTCTTAAAAAATTCACACACAAAAACAGCATATTTGAAAGAGACATAACTGAAAGTCAACTGAAAAATCTTCCAGTGGCTGGCCAAATATGGAAAAATTTGAGCAACAAACTAGTTTTGGTTTATAATACAAAACTATAAAATAAATATCCAAGTGTCCATACTGATATAAACAAATGTTTGAATAGTTAAAGACAATAGACACATGGCTTAAAAATATATGAAAATATGCTCAACATTACTATCATCAGAGAAATGCAAATTAAAACTACAATGAGATACCACCTTATGCCTCTCAGAATGGCTGTTATTAAAAAGTCTAAAAAACAATTAATGCTGGCATGGGTACAGAGAGAAAGAAACTCTCATGCACTGCTGGTGGGACTTCAAATTAGTACAACCTCTATGGAAACCAGTATGGAGAGTCCTCAGAAAATAAATGTTAGCCTTACCATTTGATCCAGCAGTCCCACTGCTGGGTACCTACCCAAAGGGAAAGAAGTCATTTTATAAAAAAGACACTTATACTGGAATGTGTACCACAGAACAATTCACAATTGCAACAATGTGGACTCAACCTAAGAAGCCATCAATTCGTGAGTGAATTAAAAAAAAGTTTATATATATATATATATATATATATATATATACACACACACACCTGTGTGTGTGTATGCATACACACATGCACCATGCACACACAAGCACGCACACACACACACACACACGCACGCCATGGAGTATTACTACTACTCAGCCATAAAAAGGAATGAAATAATGTCTTTTGCAGCAACTTAGATGGACTGGAACTGGAGAGCATTATCTTAAGTGAAGTTTCTCAGGAATGGAAAATCAAATGCCACATGTTCTCACTAATAAGTGGGAGCTAAAGGATTTGTACACATGGGAACAAAGAGATGTAAAGGACATTGGAAAACCAAGAAGGGGAAAGATTGGGGGGAGGGAACAACTTTACCTATTGGCTTCAATGAAAACTATTCTGGTGACGGCACACCAAAAGCCATGACTTAAGCAGTATACAAGGTATCCATGTAACAAAAATATTTTTACCCTCTTAATATTTTGAAATAAGAATAACATTAAAAATTAATAAAATTTTCAGAACAAATTAAAAAAATAAAAATCACATCAAGCTAAAAAACAGTCTTAAAGTCCTTAACCTACAAGTGAAAAGTTTGATGCCCAGAAAAATAATTCTCCATGTTTACATCATTTTGTAGGTGTGTTAATCTAGGTTGGAAATCCTTGATATTTTTATGAAACAATCCTGGCCATTTCTCACATGTTGCATTCTCCACAGAGAATATGTTCATCATGCTATGGGAGAATCAGACTTTAACTCAGACTTCATCCTGCTGGAACTCTTTAGTAACAACTCTATCCATTCATTCCTCTTCACTCTGGTCTTGGGCATTTTCCTGGTGGCTTTCATCGAAACGCTGCTATGGTTCTACCTGGATCAGCTGCATATCCCATGTTTTAATACTTCCTCCTCAGCCAACCATCCTTCATAGACCTCATGCTCACCTGTATCAATGTACTCAAGATAGCATTCAACTACTTGTCTGGCAGGAAATCCATCTCTCTGGTATGTTGTGGAACCAAAATATTCTTCTGTGTTTTCCTGTGTGGAGCTGAGTGTTGCCTGTTGGCTGCAATGGCCTATGACTGGAATGTTGCCATTTGCTACCCATTAAGATACCCAGTTCTGATGAGCCAAAACTATGGTCTCATGGCTGCTGCTTGTTGGATCATTGGCTCATTGATGGTGTAATTGAAATTGCAGTTGTATTGTACTTCTCACATTGTGGTGCCTGTGAAATATTCCATGTTTTCTATAATGAACCTGCTCTTCTTACTATCTCATGTGATGATAGTTTTATGTTTGAAAGGATATTTATCTGATGTGTAATTACAGTGTTCTTCTCTGTAGCAATTATTATTGTTTCCTATGCTGTGTTCTTCTGGCTGTCATTCACATGGGATGTGGAGAGTATTGCTGCAAAGATGTTGCTACCTGTTCCTCCCACCTAGTGGGGGTGGGAATGTACTATGGAGTATCCATGTTCGTAAGCAGGAGATAGACCAGGATTTATATATTGTTGCAATGGATAAAATCACATTACAGTGGAAGGGGGTTCTCTTTAGAAAATATGTTATCAAATTATTTACTTCAGCCCAGAATGCAAGGATGGTTCAAAATATGAAAGTCAATCAATGAAATACACCACATAAACAGAGTGAAGAGCAAAAACTACATGACCATCTCCTTTGATGCAGAAAAAAAGCATTTGACAAAATTCATTATAAAAACTTTCAACAAACTAATAGTAGAAGGCAATTACATTAACAAAATATAAGCTGTATATGAAAAGCCCACACACAGCTAACATTATACTCAATTATGAGAGACTAAAAACCTTTATTCTCTCATGATAAAAGCTCTCAACAAACCATGATTAGAAGAAAACTTCTCCAACATAATAAAAGTTATATATTAAAAACCTATAGCTATCATCATACTCAATAGTTAAAGACTGAACACTTTTCCTCTAATATCAAGAACAAGGCAAGGATGTGCACTCTTGCCACTTCTATTCAACATGTTACTGAAACTTCTAGAGTGAGCAATTGTATGAGAAAAACAATTATAAGGCACCCAACGTGGAAACAGAGAAGTAGCATTATTTCTGTTTGAGGATGACATGATCTTATATATAGAAACTATAAGATTACATAAAAATGTAAAAACTAATAAGCAATTTCAGCAAAGTTGCAGGACACAATATCAACATGCAAAAAGTTGTTGCATTTCTAGACAATAACAATAACTGATTTAAAAAGTAAATTAAGAAAATCTCATTTTTAAAATATTTTTTCCTTTTATTTCCTCATATTATGGGGGTACAAATATTGTTAGGGTTACATACATTGCCCCTGCCACCCCTCCCCCACCCCGCTATGCCAGAGCTTCAAGCGTGTCCAACCCCCAGATGGTGCGCACCGCACCCATTATGTAAGTATACACCCTTTCCCTCCTCCCCCCTTCCACCTGCTCACCTCCCGAAATATCATCAAACGGGTGGGGGGGGCAGCAGTGGAGGGATGGCAAGGGCAATATATGTAACCTTAACAATATTTGTACCCCCATAATAAGATGAAATAAAAAGGAAATAAAATATCATCAAAAAGAATAAAATACTTAAGAATAAACTTGACTAAGAAGGCAAGACTTGTACACTGAAAATTATAAAATATTGCTAAAAGAAATTAAAGACAATACAAATAAATGGAAAGACATTTTATCTTCATGTATTAGAAGACTTAATAATGGTAAAATGTTCATACTACCCAAAGTGATCTACAGATTCAATGCAAACCATATCAAAATCCCAGTTAGTTTTGCAAAAATTAAAAATAAAATTCTAAAATTTGTGTGATACCACAGGAGAACCTGAATGTTTCTCTTTGAGATAAAAAGACATATGTCCTTGGACTCTCCAAGAAGGCTCATTAAGGCTTCAAGTAACTTCTTAATGTTTAAGCCTAGAGAAATGATTGTAACCTTTTTTTATTACAGAATATTATGGGGGTACAGACATTTTGGTAACATGTAATGACTTTGCCTTACCCAAGCCAGGGCTACGAGGATGCCATTCCCCCATACAGTGTGCTCCATCTCCATTTGTTGTGAATTTACCTACCCTCACCCAACCCCCACCCTTGCACCTGACCAGCACTCAATGAATATTACCACATGAGCACCTTAGTGTCAATCAGTTGGTACCAATTTAATGGCGAGAACGTGTGGTGCTTGTTTTTCCCTTCATGTGTTATCTCCCAAAACAACAAATGCTGGCATGGATATGAAGAAATTGGAACACTGTTACACTGCTGGTGAGACTGCAAACTAGTACAACTCCTGTGGAGGTAATTTGGAGATACCTCAAAGAGCTAAAAGTAGAAACACCATTTGATCCAGCAATACCACTATTAGGCATCTACCCAAAGGAAAAAAAAGATATTCTATAGTAAATACATCTGCACTTAAATGTGTATGGCAGCACAATTCACAATTGCAAAGATGTGGAAACAACTCAAATGCCCATCAATACATGAGTGGATTAATAAAATGTGGTATATGTATACCATAGAATACTGCTCAACTATGAAAAACAATGGTGAACTATCACCTCATATTATCCTGGATAGAGCTTGATTTTAACCTTTTATTCATTTCTAGTATAAACATTCAAATTTCTCTCTAAACATTGCATTTGCAACACTCCACAAATTCTAATTTGTTTTCATTTTCACTATCCACTGCATTTTCCATGCTTTCTTAGGTAATCACTTTTATTCAGTTCAACTCACCTCTATCAAAGTCAGAGACTTCCCAGAATGAAAGAAATTAATCTAAGGTTGAATCAAATGTTTAATAGAGTTTTAGTGAAAAACATTTTGACCTAAATTATATTCAAATTGAATCCTGTGAAATCTTCAAACCCTTCTCCCTGACAGGAGCAGGCTTTAAAGTATGCCAAAAGATATTTTTGTCAGTAATGAATTATGCAAAGCAAAAATAAAATTTCTAGAATTTACAAAGATAGATTTAAATCGCAATTTCAGAACACATACAAAAAGAAAAGATTAAGGGATTAGAAATCTCTCGTTTTGGCTGCAATGAATCTGTGAGAAGATTGCAAGCGTATGTATGAATCTGTGCCCTGTCAGTATTTCATGTTCCTGAAATCATTTTGCCTAAAGCATTCTAGCAAAAATTGTTAAAGAAATTTCATCTGGCCAGTTGTTTTAAAAGAAAAATTTTATAATTAAGCTAAATGATTAGCTGGTAAATATGATTAGGTAAAAAATGTAAAAATGATTAGATCTCAAAAGTCTTTGAGACTCTTATACAATAGAAGTTTTTATTGTATCTTATGTTTACTATAACTTATATAAATTACATGTAGCTTTAGAATATTTCAAACCTAAGTAAACATTTTAAAAAGTAATCTTATTTTAAAACAAACATGTTTAATTAAATACAGTTAGTAAAAACTAAGATGCTGTTAATAGGAATAAGTTAGCAAGGGTTTAAGACAGTGAAATACCCATCTAACTGATAGAAAATCAAGTGTTAAATTCTAAAATCAAGCTATCCATAAATAAGAGACTATGTATCCTACTTAGTGTAGAAGAAATGTGAGGTGGAATACTCACCTCACTGGAGGTGAGTGGAAGAAATGTCTGGAAGAAATGTCTGAAAACAGTTAAAACAATTGCCTATGTGAAACAGAATTGACGAGTAGGCCAGAGACATTTTTAAAAAATTTAAGTTTTAAAATATACTCTCAATGACATTTAAAAAATATGTGCATGTTTTATTTCTATAAAATTTAAAAGTAAAATTTAATAGGTTTTTAAACATTTGGATTTTATCAACAACAAGGTTTTATCAAAAATTTTTGATACATGTATAACTAATTATTATTCTCAAAATAATCAAAAGTAATCACAAAAATGACTCAATATATAGATGATAAATATTGAATTATTTTATATAATCAATTTGAAGAAAACTATAAGGAAAAAGTCACATTTTGAAAGGGAAAGTAATTGTTAGGAAAGGGGTGTGTTAGGTGTTATCCAATTTCCCCATGCCATTGTTCAGACAATGCCGGACCATATGAGCAATAGTACAAGTCAGTGAATTTTACAATGTCATATATCAGTTAAAGCATTCACCCTTCTCCCAAAGTTCCCTGGGGAAGTATCTGTCAATGCAAACAGAATTGCATCAGCCCAGAGGACAGCCAGGACATTAGAGCAAAGAGAAAGAACACATATAACAAGAACAAACTGTCAAAGAATTCGGCATTGGAAAAAAACAAAGTTATCAATAGAGGATTAAAATAAAATGACCCTCTATCTTTATAAGGATACACACACATGTACCTTGTGGTACCTAATATGGTGTAATTATATACCACTTTATACACACACACTGTTTGGATTATAAAATTCAGAATTGTTTGCATTTAGAAAATGCACTATACTTTAAGTGTTTGTAAGCTATATAAGGAAAGATGTGTAATCATATTATATATAAATGTGCCAATGTGGAGTTTCCTCATTTTTGTTTATAAAGCAAGGTATTACACAGCTCAGTTTTGCTGGTATTTCATATATCTAGATATAGTTTTAGATTAATTAGGCTCTTATTATTTTAAAGTAGCATTAATTCTTTATGTGTATAAGGGAATAAAATATGTTTTATATTATAGATATTGTAAAATATAGAGTTAAATACTTAAAAGTTACCAATAAGTTAATTAAACATTGAGATTACTTAATATTTGCCTAAGTATTACATATATTAACTGACATTGCAGTTTGAAAATTTTCATATACTGAAAAATATGTATGCTCCTTTAAGTCTATTTTTAAATACTAATACTGACATCAGTTAACATTTATAACATTGACTTAAATTTCTTTGAAGTTCATTTTTTTCTGTAGAATATATTATAAATATTGACATGTATACAAAGATCTATGCTTTGAAGTCACTTAAAATGATTATTTTAAATTTTCATATATCACCAACTTGACACAAAATTAGGTGCATTTGCACTGGTTTGGAAATGTTACAATACAAGCAAATTGACCTATGTATGCATTTATATGTATATACATATTCTACCTTTTGTATAAAAAATTAAAATAAAAGGTAGACATATCTTCTCAACCCTATTTTTTACAAATGTAAAAGTAAACCTTGAAAATTATTTTATTATATATTATTAAATTTGTCCTTATGGCATAATATCCCATCTAATAGATGTACTATGGTTTATTCAACCAGGTCTGTACCAGTGAACATTGGATTGGTTCTAATTTTTTGCAGTTTCCATAAATATTATAATGGTCATACATTGTTTCAAATTTGGGCAATGCATTATTTGATAGATTCTTTGTTCTAGGATTGTCAAAAGATAAATACATTAATATGAAATTTTCTTTCATATTTGTTTAATTTAGCAGTCTCATAAGTAGTATATGAGAGCATTCAATTTCTCTAACTTCCCAATGGGTAATGATGTTATTGAACTTTTCTATTTTTGTCAGTCTGATAGATAGGAATATTAGTCCAGTATGGTTCATTTTATATGTTTAAGAACAATTTTTATTTCTTCATCCATGAACATATTGTTTTATTTACCATATTTATCATAATTTTTCCATTTTTCTACAAAGTTATTACATTAACTTTGTCCCATGTTTTTAAGTTCCTTATATATTAAGAAGTTAAGCCACTAATCTGTGATGCACAGCTTTTTAAATGGATTCAAGTTTATCAATCCATTTTCCCCCATCTTAAAAATTTCCTCTGGATTTTAATTCCAGAAGTTTAAGAAATGTTTCATTTTTTTTTCAAGTTTCAGGTGAAATGTTTTTTTTTTTGTCTTTTGTATTCTCCCAAATCATTCTGTTCACACTAGAAACATAGCTCTAATCGTTAATGCATTGCCCTGTACTCTTATTTTTCTATCTCATGCATGAGACTAGTATCTGCTTAGAGACAGGAAATATACTTTTACAACATTCCATCTCAATACAGTGTCAGAATCAGAATGCACAGTTAATAGTAAAAATAGTTTAATGAATGATTGAATGAGTAAAATAATTCAATTAAGGACTAGCTCAATGAAAATATTATTCTAAGAAAGGAATAGAAAGAACAAGTCCATACATCTAAAATGCACTCTAAAACAAAATGAACTAGCGCATATATTTATATGTGTGTTACCTTGTACTGTGTAACAATTAGCTAACTATTATAAGGACTTCACAGAAACAGCTATAATTTGAATTTCCTTTATTCTAGTGAATCAAACATTTCTGATATCAATTCTAAAGTGGAACGTTTTCTTCAAAGACCACTGGATCTGTAACAGAGAGAAGCTGACTGACTTATTTTCTAAGCACTCAACTGGGGAAGGGCAAAATGAAGAATTAAGGAAAAACATGTACACTTCAAGACAAAAAGCATTATCAAAAAAGACAAGCGACAGAAACTGCTTATTTGAGAGCCTCAGAAACATGATTCTGAAAGTCATATATAATGATGGGTGACTGTAAATGAAGACTGGAAAGAAGGGGAGATATTAAGGTAACCAGAAATCATATAAAATTCCACTGAGGCTTTCCACAGTGAAAAGTCAAAAGATTAGTAATGGATTCTAAAATCACAATTTTCAAAAATAATAATTTTGGATTCAATCAGGGAGTTAGAGTTGCAAATTTATACTTGTAAGAATGAACTGGCAAGCTCTATCTTATACTTAATAAAACAAAGTAACAATAATATACATACATGTATACATGTGTTTGAGTGTGTATATGTGTATGTGTGGTGTGTTTCCCCAGCCCCCAGTTACATGAAGTAAGACTAAACATATAAGCTGTGGTTTGGGTTTCTAGTTTCCAACACTACAAGAATAGTTTCTGGGCCTCATTGTCATTATAATCACCTGTGGTCCTTATATTAATAAAATTACAGAGCTACTCCATCTCTGCTGATTCTGTTATTATTTTTGTGGCAGATGTGTATACTGTGTCTAGTTTTTCTTCTGAATTATTTCCTTTCTTAAATATTTACTAATCAAATTATTAATTTAACAATCATATTATTAAATACAACAAAATATTGAAAACCTGTGTAATGTCATATTAATATGATAGACTTTGAAGTAGAAGAGATTTTGATTTAAACCCCTGCTTTAGCATTTAGTAGCAGTGAAACCAGCAAGTTGCTCTTATTCTCTAAGTCTCAATTTTGAGGGATGGTAACACCTTTTTCTGTTCTACCTGTTTCTGTCTGGTACAAAGTAAGTGCTCAGTAAATGCTAGGAATTTTTAATTACATATGGCTGAATGACATATGGCTGAATATTTTATAGCATACATTTGAATTCATTCTATAGAATACATACATAAATGCACACACAAAAAAGTTTTAAATTCTATAAAACCAAATACATGAATAGGGAGTAAGCTTATTCTGCATGCACAAATTTTTCATGGTATTTTACTTTGAAACCCTCCTTTAAAAATAGGCTCAAATGAATATAAAGTTCGTTTTGCTCCAATAATCCTTATATAATAAAACTAATTTTATATGTGGCACCCTCTAAAGTATGCTTCAATTAATTTATTATTTCAAGGAATTCTCTTTGGAGATCCTTTAATATAATTGATTTGTTTGAAATAAAATTTCTATAAAACATATAATTGCTAAAAAAGGAAATCAAATTGCATTGTGGTATATTTCTATTAATGCCAGTGATTCCATTCAAAGTAATAAGTAAGAGTTTTGAGGCTGGCTCAGTGACTCACACTGCAACCACTAAGTCTTAGGGGAATTTTCACCATGGTTGCCTGTAAATGTCTGGAGGTAACAAGAGATTAACTTCCCTCCACAGAGAAAGAGTGCCTGAGTGGACTCTTTGAAACCTTCAGGTAAAGGTTGTCTTGCTTCCCAGTGCCAGGTATGTCCATGTATTCTAGATACTGAAACTACTGCATCCCCAAACTTCTACAATTCTCATAACAATAACAAAAAAGGAACAAGTAATTGTCTTTGTATCTAGCAATGACTGAAAAGTGACCTTGGATATCTAAATTCAAATGATTTATAACAGTGGTCCCCAACCATTTTGACCACGGACCGGTTTTGTGGAAGACAGTTTTTCCATGGAAGCGGGGCCATGGTGGGGGATGTCGTTGCCTCACCTCTAATCAACAGGCGTTGGATTCTCATAGGGCGCGGTGCACAACTGGGATTCCACAGGTCAGCAGTTTGCAGTGGGGTTTGCGCTCCTATGAGTGTCTGATGCTACCGCAGATGTGATGGCTGGGACGGAGTTCAGGAGGTGATGCCAGTGTTGGGGAACTGCTGTGGGTGCAGGTGAGGCTTCGCTGGCTCACCCCAGATCGCCTCCTCCTGCGCAGTTGGTTCCTGGGGTGCTGTAGACCAGTGCCCACGGGTTGGGACCACAGATTTAGAAGACAGTTTTGATTAAAAAACAACAAACAAAAAAGACTTGATCTGTGCAAATCAAGTTATTTCCAAATAAAATAATAGTTTAATAATTTTAAAGTATTAAGATGTCAGTGATTTTGCAGCCATCAATATCATCTAAAAATCATGTTTTAAGTGTTAAATAGAGACTGAAACCCTAGTATTTATTACTGTATTCCCGATAATATTTCCATTGGCAAAGTCTATATAAGTATTGAATCACTCTTAGTTTCAAATGAAATTTAATGTCTTTTAGAAGTCTTAGGAGAGAAAATTTTAAAGTCGTTAACAATATCAAGTTTATCCTAAATACTGAGAATACCTTCAGATCTAGAGAATGAGATCTGCATGTAAAATGACAGTAAGGGACAAACTAAATTTTGATTATCTTAATTTAAATCTTGAGAGGGGCAAAGGCAAAATATGTAAACTAAACATTTGTGCCTCCATAATATTCTGAAATTTAAAAAAATGTAAATAAAAAAATTAAAAATATTTGTATAAAAAATAAATCTGTGTATTTTGTAAACAAACATTCACATTCACACACTAACACCTTCATTATAATTACACAAATGTGTGTGAATGTGTATGATTTTCACTAATTTAAGAAAAACAATTTCTAATAATGGGACTACACTGCATTTTACTAATAGTTGTTCCAGTGGGTGGGAAAGAGGATGGACTTTGAAATCAAATTGATACTGATTTTAGTTTTGATTCTTTACCTTATAACACGTGAGAGAGCAAACTTGGATATTTAAATTACTGCGGGCAATAAAATGATGTGCATGATAAATTTTATTTTGTAATAACATAAAAAGAAACAGGAATCTTGAGGAAAACATTCATTTTAAGTATTTCTATTATATATCCTCTTTATTTTTCATATGGTCTTATTGATATACCTTTGAGAAGATGAATGTTTTATACACAGCCCATGGTAAGTACTTTCCCTTATGTAGAAGTCAAAAAAGTTATCCAAGGAATTTATGTGTCTTTATGTTTGAAAGTTATTAACACTGATAGAATTTCTAGTGATTTATGAATCCCTCAAAACATTTGTATTGAAAGGGTTTATGTAGAGTTAAACAATAGTGTTATGAATGTTAATTTTGTTATCTGTTCCTGTTTTCACCATAACTTACTACTCTGTGATAATCCCTTCTCAGATTTATATTCAAATGTTCTGAGTGCCATGAGATACCAATTCATTTTCTTTAGACATGTTTGTTTCCAGGTAACAAATTTATGTGAAACTGAATCGTATATGAATTCATAATATGTCAGAAGTAGGATAATTTAAATATTTTGCAACACTTACTCATACAAATGGCAGGGTGGGTTTTTTTTTTTTGTAACAATAAAATGTGGGCCTGATTTGACTCAAAAGTATTACTTTGCTGCATATTTATCTATTCTGTCATCACGGAAAAATAATGTTTAAAATAGAGTTTTTCAAGTATTTGTTTTGCTGTCTTCAATAACATGATCAAGACAATGGAATGTTGAGGTTTGAAGTGGAAGATAGGGCACCCAGATTTTTTCTTAAAACCATCAAAATGGGTGACTTTGAATCATTTATGAGAGATGATTTTCCATCTTAGCATCAAAGTTGAATGCAAAGGAATTTTCTATAAGCTATAGTTTCTATTAATCACTCATCTGGTAAAAGACCTACAGAATCAGTTTTCTAAGGAAGGCATTGGTGAATATACTTTATTTAAGTATATTTTACTTTTTATCATCTTTTTGTCAGGCAATTAAGGTGTTTATATTATACGCACAATACTGAGATATATTTTTTGGAAGTGAAACGGAGGACCGAATAATCCCTGGAGCTCACTGGTGCTGCTGGGCTGGACTCCTGTCAATAAATGCCTAAGCTGCTTGTGTAGTCCTGGCAAACAACCAGACACTTGAAGCTGAGAGTAATATTTCACTTGCTTAAAGCATTAACTTTGGTAAGGAGAGAGAAAAATAGATGATTCAAAGGAGAATTCCTCCATCCTCTGTTTCTAAAAGGTGATTTTCTGTATCATTTCAAGCTAGATTGGTAAACTGAGTAATATATAAAACAACATTATTTGAAGATATGTTTAGCCCAGTGGTTATTAGCATGGTATGGAATTTTTTAAAGCAATTATAGACACTTAGACCCTAGAGTCAGAGATTTTATGCATGCCACAATTGTGCTTACATAGAAGATATTTCATTGCTTACTTGATTGAAGTTAGCCACTTTGAAGTTCATTACCTGTCATTGCTTAACAACAACGTTTTAGGCATTAGAAAAATGGCCATTAATCAATAGGTGAATAGATAGTTGTTATGCAGCCATGCAATGAAATACTTCTAGAAGATTTGGCAGAGGGAATAGTTTAAGTCAGAAGTTTCCTAATGATGTTATATTGTTCCCTTTAAACCTCGGGTAGACTGGGCCAGGGACTGGGGTAGTTACCTGTTTTCAGGGAGTAGGACCAACAGGAGCTCCAAAAGAGCACAGATACCATAATTTTTTAAATAATTGGGGGTAATATACATAATGTATCTCTCCAGTATTTCCAGATCTTCTTCTGCATACTCGGGCATAGGGTTGCCAGATAATACACAGTACACTCAGTTACATTATAGAAAACAATCTATATTTTAGTGAAATATTTTCCCAAACATTGCAGGGGGTACACTTATGTTAAAATTATTCATTTTATATGAAATTTGAATTTAGGTGGGAACCTTGTATTTTTATTTATGAAATATAATACTTATATTTGGCAGTGATTTCACTTCTCTTCTAACTTGAAGGTAGATATTATTGGACACCATTTGGCCATTTCAATGTTTTCCACTTTTTGGGGAGAGATGTTTGAAATACAACTGATTGCCTGGGATAGATCTGCTAGGGAACTCTTCCCCTGACCCTGCATTCATGGAATCATACAATGTTGTGGGGGGTAAATGCTGAGCTATCACTTATACAACTGCTGCCCTGGAAAGCTGCCCAGGCTTCCTACAGAGTTCGAGAGGGTGAAGAAGTGAGGCATTGTTTTTGTTTGGTTTGTTTGCGTCTTAACATTGAAGTTTATGAGTTGCTTCCTAACAGAGCATAATCTAGATCATTCTGACTGATAAAATCTGGAAGAACTGAGGTTTTAGACAAATTTAGAAAAATTTCTGTTGTCATTAAAATTCATTTGATTTTAGTGATCCTGAATTTAAAGTAACAGTTTTAATGGTGTTTGTGTGTGTGCATGTCTGTGCACATGCATATACCTGCCCATTTTTTTGCTGTAATTACTTTGGCCTGAGTTGGGGTTTTTCCCATTTAGTATAACAGAAAGAAACATAGACAATGTTGTCGAGGGTGACTACAATGAGAGAATGCCAAGTCAAAGCTGGGTGTAGTAAGATAGGCATTGAAGGTAGTGAAATTTATAGAAATCAATAAAATGATGTTCCCAGTGGAGCCAAAAATGTAAAATAAGTTTATGATATAATCTTTAATCTACTGGAGTTCCTGATATATGGTAGAAAATATTTGTCTTAAAAATTCTTTCTTATAATGTCATTTAAATTAATTCAATAGAAACTAGACATTGAGAAAAAGAAGAAATATGGCCTAGTTACTTTAGGACAAAGGAGTGACTGAAAATGGGTCCTGAAAATCAAGGTTGCATCTTAGAGAAGAGTGAAAGGTATTACAAGGAGGGTATTCTGATCCAATCTCAGATAAGCCACCATTATTTAGCAAACCTATTTTGTTTCTCCTATTTTGATCAGTGACCATTTCTAACAATTATCTGAGCCTTCAGTGAGTGGTCATCTTTTTGCTAATGGAGGGTCTTGCCTTGATGATGTTGATGATTACTGACTGATCAGGGTGGAGTCTGCTGAAGAGTGGGGTGGTTGTGGCAATTTCTTATAATAAATGACAATGAAATTTTTCCATACATTGACTCATCCTTTCATGAAAGCATTCCCTGTAGCACGTGATGCTATTTCATAGCATTTTACCCACAGTAGAACTTCTTTCAAAATTGGAGTCAATTCTCTCAAACTTTGCTGCTGCTTTATCAACTAAGTTAATGGAATATTCTAAATCCTTTGTTGTCATTTCAGTAAAGTTCACAGTGTCTTCACCAAGAGTAGATTCTATCTTAACAAACCACTTTCTTTGTTCATCCCTAAGAAGCAATTCTTCATGTTTAAGTTCGTATCATGAGACTGCAGCTCCACTTCTAATTCTAGTTCTCTTGCTACATCTCTAATTAATTCATCCACTGAAGTCTTGAACTCCTCAAACTCATCCCTGAAAGTTGGAATCAACTTCTTCCAAACTCCTGTCAATATTAATATTTTGACATGATCCCATGAATCACAAATATTCTTAATGGCATCTAGAATGGTGACATTTTTTCTTTGCTCAGGTCCATCAGAAGAATCACTATCTATGACAGCTGTAGCCTTATGAGATGTATTTCTTAAATAATAAGACTTGAAAGTCAAAAATACTTCTCAATCAATGCTCTGCAGAATGGATGTTATGTTAGCAGGCAGGAAAATAACATTAATCTTCTTACACATTTCCATTAGAGCTCTTGAGTGACCAGATGCATTGTCAATAATATTTTGAAAAGGATCTTTTTCACTGTGCTGATTGTCATGTTCTGATTTGGTAAAAAAGAAGAGAGAGAGAGAGAGAGAGAGAGAGAGAGAGAGAGAGAGAGAGAGAATGATCTTTTTTACCTAGCAGTAGGTCTCAAAAGTGGGCTTAAAATATTCAAATATTTGCAAACCATTCTGTAAATGGATGCAATGTTATACAGGCTTTGTTATTTCTTTTATGGAGCACAGGCATAAGGGCCCTAGGATTTTTGGAATAGGAAATGAGCATTGATTCATACTTAAAGTCCCCAGCTGCATTAGCCCCTCTCAAGAAGATCAGCCTATCCTTTGAAGCTTTGAAGCCAGGTATTGACTTGCATCTAGCTATGAAAGTCCTAGATGGCATCTTCTTCTACAGTAGTAGAAGGCTGTTTTGTCTCCATCAAAAATCTATTGTTTAGGCCAGGTGTGGTGGCTCATGCCTGGAATCCTAGCACTCTGGGAGGCTGAGGTGGGTGGATCGCTCAAGGTCAGAGTTCAAAACCAGCCTGAGCAAGAGTGAGACCCCCATCTCTACTAAAAATAGAGAGAAATTAATTGGCCAACAAAAATATATAGGAAAAATTAGATGGGCATGGCAGTGCATGCCTGTAATCCCAGCTACTCAGGAGGCTGAGGCAGAAGGATTGCTTGAGCCTAGCAATTTGAAGTTGCTTGAGCCCAGCAGTTTGAAGTTGCTGTAAGCTAGGCTGATGCAATGGCTCTATAGCCTGGGCAACAAAGTGAGACTCTGTCTCAAAAAAAAAAAAAAATCTGTTGTTTAGACTAGCCACCTTCATCAATTATCTTAGCCAGATCTTCTGGATCACTTGCTGCAGCTTCTGTATGAGCACTTACTGCTTCTCCTCACATTTTTTTATGTTTAGGAGATGCCTTATTTTCTTAAATATCATTAACCAAACTCTGCTAGCTTCAAAATTTTCTTCTGCAGCTCCTTCACCTCGCTCAACCTTCATAAAATTAAAGAGAGTTAGGACCTTGCTCTGAATTGGTTTTTGGCTTAAGGTAATCTTGTTGCTGGTTTGAGCTTCTACAAAGAAAACATTAATAAACTGCCTCCATATTGGCAATAAAGCTATTTTGGTTTCTTATCATCCCTGTGTTCACTGGAGTAGAACATTTACTTTTCTTCAAAATTTTTTTTATTTTTATTTTTTTTACATTCAACTTGGCTAACTGGTGTAAGACATCTGGTTTTCAGCTTATCTCAGCTTCTGACATGCCTTCCTCACTCAGCCTAAACTTTCTAGCTTTTGATTTAAAGTGA